>JAJMLM010000250.1:0-37413 GCA_030569635.1 Pichia thaimueangensis
TATAATTAAAATTAAACCCACTATTTTTATAGTTTCTGTCAGAAGCCATTACACTATCCACATAAATCATGTAATTAAATCCTTTTGTTTATAAAAAATCCCAACAATTGCTAGTATTTTTCTGTAAGTATCACTGTGATACACATTGTCACTTCGACTTGAAGTTTCCTGATTTACCACTTCAATCTGACGAAAAGCCTTCTTACCCAATTGACGCAAAATACTTATTTCGGCTGGAGTTACAACTTCTTCAATGGCTGCTAAAAAAGCAAACAACCATTCTTTATAATTATCTTCCACTTTCAAACTCAACCATTTGCCGAAGTAAACCAACAGCTTAAGATGTTCTTCTTCTTCAATGATTTGTGCAATGTACTCCGGTTTACAACTGACTTCTCTAATAAACTTTTTCCAAGCTTTAGCAGTTTGAGGCAAATCAATAGCATCTAATTCATGTAACTGCATCCTAAATTCTTCATACTTTCTTCTTTCAGTCTTGTATTCCGCAATATAGTCCACTACATATTCTTTCCCAATAATATATTCTGTGTTGTCCTCAACATTTTTGAGTGTATTTTTAGCCAATGCAATATCAACCTCTTCATCGCCATTATCAGATTGATTATGATCACCCTCACATTCCTTTCCTTCTAATTCAATTTCTTGTTGCCTTTGGTATAACACACCATCGTCGTTGTCATCATAACTGTAATCATCGTCATCCTCATTTTCAGAATACCCACCATCATAAAGTCGGTTACCATAAGCCTCTAGTCGTACCTGTGCCAAGTATTCATAAACATCCTCTGGAACTTTCTGTAGATTCACATTGTTTAGATTTATTGTAATTGGGAAAGCACCCCTTTGGCCTGATATAGAATCAATGGGTCCTTGTACATATCCTTTATTTTTGTAGCGAGTTTCTCCTTCAGAGCCGCCAAATTGTTCAACAAACAGCTCCCGTTCCTTTGGCTTCTCAATTTTTGCCTGTTTAGTTCCTGGAAGTGATGTTAACAATCCTTGCAATCCACGTTTAGACATTCAGGGGCTCATTATGTTTGGAAATTCTGGTGGAACAGAGCACTTTGATCTAAACTCTGGTTCTGGGCTTACTTCTCTAATCATAAATCTTTTCATTTCTGCAAGATATCTTGGCGAGGGCGACCGGCGAGATCTGAGATTTGAGAAGGCTTCTAGCTTTTAGCTTATTAATTTTTGGTTTTATTTTTTGGTTTTACTTCACTCAACATCCTTTTCGTCCATGCCTTCTGTGTGGTGTTTTCACCATAGAAATGCCATTGAAACGACATAGAGAATCTGACGATGAAGGAGAAGTAGTAGTCAAGCAAATTAAAGGCGTTATCGAAGAGCCAGAAATAAATAATGAACAAAACAGAAATTTAGTAGACGAGACAAATAAACCGAAACAAATATCGAAATCAGATACATCAATAACCTGTAGTTTACCACCAATATGTTCCGAAGAACCCCAAAGTTTTAATACTTGGAAGCAATATGAGTCACATTATCTTTCAGCTCATAGCAATAGATGCTCTGAATGTGGTAAAAATTTTCCGACACCAAAATTACTCGATTTACATATTGCTGAAAATCATGATCCGTTCATAAAGATAAAATTACAAAGAGGAGAACCTGTTTTTGGATGTTTTGTTGAAGGGTGTGATAGAGTATTTAAAGACCACAAAAAACGTCGATTACATTTGATCGATAAACATGGTTTTCCTAAAGATTTTATTTTTAGTATTGTTGATAGAGGTATCAAAAAGGGTGACACTTCGTTGATAAAGAAAAACACAAAATCATATGGAGTTTGGAAACCAGCATAGAGTTCATTAGCATTCGGGAGTTATTGTATAATATATATATATGTTTACATATGACTATAGATTTAAACAGATTTTCTTTTCATAAATTATAAGATCTTTTTAATAAAATTTTATTGTAATTATTTGATTGAAATTAATTTAACGTCAAAGGTAAGTTCAGAGTTTGCTGGGATACCTGGTAATTTAGTCTTACCGTAAGCCATTGGAGCTGGGATAACAATTCTTCTTTCACCACCAACGGCCATTCCTGCAACACCAACATCCCAACCTTTGATAACCTCACCTTTACCAAGACCAAAATGGAAAGGCTTACCGGAGGTGTTTTTATCGAAAACCTTGCCATTTTTCAATTTACCGATATATCTAACACCAACTTTTTGTCCCTTCTTACATACAGGTCCGGTACCAACAGTCTTGTCTTCAATAATAACACCACCTGGTAATGTTTTAACTGCTGGTTTCTTCTTTTCCTCTTTCTTTTCTTTTTGTTCTTTCTTTGCTGGTTTTGCAGCAGATTCCTTTTCTGCGGCTGGTCCAGTTGGTCCTTGTTCTAAGTCTTTGTTGAATTTAACAGTTTTTTCTTTCTTAGCTTTCTTTTCCTTTTTGGCCTTTTTAGTTTCTTGCACTTCTTCAGTTGCTTCAGCTTCTCTCTTTTTAGCATTTTTGACATCTTCTTCGACCAATTCTTCGATTTTGCTTTCAATGTCTTCAATATCATCTAATTGGTCAAGATCGTAATCTATAATTTCATCCTCATCCGGAGTTAAGTCATATTCATCATCATCGTCATAATCTTCTTCATCAGTACCGTAAACATAATCATCTTCATCTTCATCATTTGGATGATCAACATAATTACCAGTTAAATGAATGGTGTAAGAACCAGTAGCAACGAAAAAAACCTCTTCATCTGGTAAGATAGTTAAATCTAAAGTTTGTTGGTATTGAGACTTTGGAGAAAGGGTACAGATAATATGTTCTTCAACACCTTCATCATCTTCATCATCTTCCTCATCTTCCTCATCTTCCTCATCTTCCTCATCTTCCTCATCTTCATCGCCCTCTTCTTTTTGTTCCTTTTTGCCTTGTCCAGATTCTTTATCTTCATCATCATTTTCATCTTCATCTTCACCGGAATCGTCATCTGAATCTTCACCATCTTCATCAGCAAAAACTGCGGTTTTCTTTAAAATTCTTAATGTAGATGGTTCTCCCTTATCGTCCACTGCTTCTGGGTCAATTGAGGCTAAGGTGATTCTAACAGTGATTGGGAAATCATCCGATTGACATGGCTGTGGAGAGAATGGTTTCAATTCTAAGTTATATGATGCAAGTGGTAATAATTCTGGCATTTTCAAAGTTGTTTTCTATATGATTTTATTAAATAATTAGATATATAAATCAATTAGTGAAATTTTAAGTTTAACCAAAAAGAAAATGTGAAAAACTTGTAAAAACAGAAGATAGGCACAATTTAGGCGAAAGGTAAATTAACGCAGAAGATTTTTTTTCAGATAAAAATTTTCAGTAACGAGTTAAGAAAAAGAAAAATACCTACCAATTCGGAATTTGCTTACGTAAGTTTATATCAAATTCTGAGCGTATGGCGTTAAGTTAACGGCTAACGGTTAAGGGTTTTTGGGGGGTGGATTTTCGAATTTACATATATCTAGAAAGTTTACGACTTACCACCCAGGTCATTGGGGGATAAGAATACAATAGCACCACATTACATATCGTTAAATGATATGAAATCACCTAAACTTTTTGCATATATATTATATTAATTCTTTTTTTATTTATAGCATGAGTATGTATATAAAGAGGGTAAAAAATCATAACCAGAAATGTTTAGAAAACCATAGAATGTGGTTTGTCACCGGATTTCAAAGAGAAAGAAGAAGCTAAGTATTGTTTTAATAATGGAGTCTTCTTGATTTCAGAGATTAAAGCCTTGTCAACAACCTTTTGGTCTTCAATTCTTTCGGATTTGATTTCCTTCTTTGCAGAACCTTCACCAAAGAAATCGTTTTCGGATTTAGATTTCTTGTTGGTCTTTTCTCTAGCAAAGTAAGCAACATTGAATTTAGCTAAGTCTAATGATGCAACATCGACCTTGGTTTGAGTTGCAATAACATATCTTGCATTGACTCTTCTTAATGGGACACCGTTGACCTTGAATGGACCAGAGACTAATAAGGTGTTGTCTTCTAAATGCTTTAAGTAGACAACTCTCTTACCTCTGAATCTACCAGCTAACAAAATCAAGACAGTACCTGGAACCAAGCTAGCTCTTAATTGTTGTGGTCTAGCGGTCTTTCTAGTTTTCTTAGCGACTGCAGCTTCCTATATAAAATTTCGTAAAACATAAAAATAAAAAGAAAATGTTAGTATTAATATTCTTGTACTTATTAGAACTAGTTTTGTTAGTTCGTTGACCAATTTAAAGAAATAGGAAAGGGTATTTTGAATTTTATTTTTTTTTCATTTTGGAAATATGAAAATTTCACTTTGATACTTGTAGTTTCAATATTTTGCAAACTAACCACTTAATATGACCTTTTCAATACTTTTAATGTTATAAATGATCTATTACAGGTTTTGGAATTGATGTTCTTTTTTATTGAAGTTCAGTAGTTTTTTTCATCTGTTCCGTAAATCTCTAAATTCATTCTTATACCTGAAACAAACGTGTACAAAAAACATATCTATTTTCTTTTACTCAATAAGATATACATGTTGTAATATCTAGTAATTTGGTATCGCTGGTTTCGTGGAATCTCTTGTCTTTATTCTCTTTGAAAATTCTTTCCCCTTTCTTCATTTCTTCATTTCAGTAGTAAAATCTTCCGGTGTTTAGGTGTACATACAGCAACCATGTTGTTTTTTTGTATGGTGATGTTGAGTTGATAACGTAGTCTCTTTATTCAGATTACACATTCCACGCAGCACCGTTGTTCATCCATTCCTCTATGAAGACGAAATGGAAAAATCACCACCACCACTGAGAGAGCGCACGCACTCGGCACGCATACTGTGTGGAGGTGGCACACAATGCAAAGTGAGGACGGCGGGGGCTGGCAATAGTGCAGAGTGCGGTGCGAGGGGGCTGATTGGGAGCAACGGAGGTAAAAGCGAGTCACAGCTGCGAGAAAGACGCGCATTTTGTGCTGGCAACATGTACAGATTCCCAATTAGGCAACAATTGAATGTGTACGTTTTTTCTAGATATCTTACATTATACACAACTATTCAACCATATTAATTAAAGGTACCCCGACCCCCTCATCCAAGAGTTCGCAGAATTAGGTGGCCCCGGATTATTGGTATTATTGAAGTCGATATTGTTAGGCATTCCCGTATTATTTTCGTTTTCGCCATTTCCGAAAAACAAGTCACTCCAAAATTCATCATTGAATGCCCTATATTGAAATTCCCAATTATTAGGGTTATTATCATTACTGTTGTTGCCGTTGCCATCAAAGTCTGTATTGATAAGGCTCGAATCAATGCCATTTAATTGGCTTGCGCCATTGTAAAACGTACCATTCCCATCATGGTTTCCTTGATAGCCAATATATCCCAACAATGGAGTATCTGATCCAGTGATACTGCTGCTTCCATCTTGGATACTGCTAGAATGTGATCCAACACGTAATATGGGGACTGGCGGTGATGTCGAGTTAACATAGAGTGGAGAATTGCCTTGTTGATTCTGAGTATGTAAATCATACCGAGTTGAAATTCTTGGTTCTGGTGTACTAGTAATACCATTTGCTGGAGGTTGTTGGAGTAGAGATGGTATTAATGGCTTGAATGAGGAAAAGGTACCCGTTTTTCTTCTTTTATTGGAATTATTGGCGTTGTTGTTCTTATTATCATCATCTTGTGAAATTGTTGATGGAATAATAAAATCAGAGGTTGACTGACCTTCGTTCCTTATATTACTATGATTTGCAGAGTGTGTTCCATCAGAATTATACACAGGGTCAACAAATATTGGTGTGTTCTTCTTAACCTCGCTAAACAAACTTTTGTACGAAATGTACCATTGAGATAAACATGTATGGATAAACAATCCAAATATAATTGAAATTTTCTTGATAAAATGATTTTTTGGATATTTTTTAGCAGTTTCATCCACCTTTGCAGTCAATGATTTAATTGTAGAAATGCAGTCTTCTGTAAATAGACTTGCCTTACCACTTTTGGGGATGGTGAGACTCAAATACCTAATTCTCAATAACATACCAGAAGTATAAAGAATTCTCGAAGTATGAAATAATGGGTTACTTGTCATTTCATCGATACTCAGCTGGTTGAAATGTTTCAATGATAATAAACACGATTCACAAATTTGACTTAATGTCAAAAAGAAGACATCCTTATATTCAGGAGTGATATACTCTTTAGAGCTTATTAGTGTTTGTAGGGCGGGTTCGTAAATATATGCCTGAACTGAATACATATAGGCCATCAATGAATGATAATCTGTTGAATTTTGCTCAAAATTATTTGAAATTTGTCGCTTCAAATCATTCAATTGATCCAAATAATCCGCTAATAACAACTTATTTTTACTACTTGATAATTCCAAAACGGTTATGGTTTCCGACGTTCTATGAACATTATTGTAGATATTTTCCATCAAATGGTTCAAACGTACATATAGGGCAATCATTTTATAACACCTCAAATTGGAAGATTCAAGTAAAATACAACTCTGATCTAAATACTCCGTCCATTGTAGGAAAACAACCCTCTTTAAAAATAGTGAAATCGACATATATAAAACGTAGACTACCAATACTAATGCCCTTAATTCGATTCCCTTAGTATCGTTATTGTCGGTGTTCAACACAGACGCTTTTTTAACAGAACCGTCATCTTTATTGTAAAAGAAAAACGGTCTTCCACTTATACCCAAATCATGAGCCATGGAAACACACAACGATGAAAACATATGATATCTTCTATGGTGAAACAATTCAGGTGGTATATACCATATACTATATAGCAAAGTACATCTTAATAGTTCTTTAGACTTATTCCCAATGAGTAAAATCTGTTGAGAAATTGATTTAGCAATCAAACATTCTAATTGTAGTTGTGCCTCAATAGAGATATAAGATGGTTCTAAATCGGCGATAGTCCCAATATAGACCATAATAATGAACAGTAATGGATCTTCTTTACGCAATGATTCAATGGAGAGGTTAGTAGGTAGGTTAATCAAGGGACACCTAGGGTGTATTTTTGTTAGGAAAATACCTAACAATTTTGAACATTGTGTATAGGTTAGGATTTTATCACCAATTATATCTAACGATGGCATCTGACTCTGACATATCTGTACTCGTCTTTCTGAATTATTTACAAACTGTGAGCTATTCGATGAATTTTGTGCAATTGATTCTAATTCCTGTATTTCTTTCCTATAAATTTTCAAACGTTCATGTGATGATATTTCAACCACCATTTTATCCTCCTCTTCCTCTGTAAACCCCCTTAACGATTTGATCAATTTTTCCTTCTTTTGCAATTCTTCTTTTAATCTTTTGATTTCAGAATCTTTAACTTTCATTTTCATAGAGTTAGTCATTGGAACGCGTTTCTTTTTCTTTGTCACAACGGCATATTCACAGGGCACTTTCTTCTTAAAGCATCTAATACAAGTACTGAATTCAACAGTTGGATCCATTGGAATACACTTGACCTTTAAAGCGTGGCATCTTTTACATGCAATCATTCGACGTTTCGAAGGTTCCTTAGCACTTTTATTATTGGATGAAGACACATCTGAATCAGGAGTCTCGGTTTCATTATCATCATCAGCACCGACTTCATCATTATCATATTCTTCATCATCATCGTATTTTAAATCGTCCCCATTATACTTTCCCTCTTCATAAGCATTACTCCTATTCGCAGTGATGGTTTCATCAGATGTGGCATTTTCCGATATGCCTTCTTTTTCACCACTTTTGGAGCCATTATCAACGATATTATCATTAACAACACCATTATGATTGACATAACCGAGAGAATCTTTTCGACTATCTCCGACAAATCCTACGCCATCACAAACTGTATCAACATTGACAGTTACACCTTCATTTTCATCTTGGTTCGGATTAGCCGTTGCAGCAACCACATTATTATCGTTTACGGATTGTTCGTTTGTTTGAGTCGTAAGATCATTGTCCTCCCCCTTCCTCTTCTCTTCATTCATGGCAAAACAGAGTATTAAGTTTTTGAACAAAATTCTAGAAATATATAACCTTTCTCTGATTTTTTTCTTAAAGTTTTTTCAAGATAACGAAAAAGCAGGCCCTTGTGTCCCTGTCCCCCCGACCCGTGGAAAAAAAAACAATCCGGATCAGCTGCGCAACTGCAAAACTAAAAGAAAAATCCTTCATGCAGAGCGCAGCCTTCCGGCTCCAGCTGGCAAGAAACAACCATCTCGGCCCGTTTCGCCGACGCTTCCCCACTCGGCGATTACAAGTCCCTCACTTCGCCACATGCCGATTTCTCAATCAGATTTCAAGCCTATACCAAAGTCCGGAGTCCAAAGTCCAAAACTCAGGATCATTTTCATAGCATACAAAAACAATTAACGCATATATGTGATATATATATACATATATATATATATACATATTATTATAATTTTACAAAGAAAGTACATTAAAGAACAAGTATATATACCAAAGAAGAAGAAGAAGAAGAAAAAAAAAAAAAGCTGAAATCTATTAATATCGATCTATTGTTCTAATATATCATATCTCTTTTGTCTATTTTTTTTTACACATACACCTTAACGATTCTACCATGCGGTTTAATTTTCAAACAACTATATTTAGATCCATTGACCTTATCGAACGGTTTAACATTGACACCACGAAACATGTTCACCCTTGTACATTGTAACAAATTCAACTCTTTTAAATTTTTGAGTTCTGTTAATAACATATCGACGCCCTCCCTTGTAACTCTAACACAACCCTTAATGGATAAATAATTCAAATTAATCAGAGGTTTTAATTCAGTCAAGGAATAATCGCTCACTGCTGCACCACAGAATGATAGATTCAAATCTATCAATTTTTTAAATCTGTATCCTAATAACTTTAACGAATAATCTGTTAACATACAACAGAATGTCAAGTCCAAAATTTCCAAATTAGGGCAAGATAGAGTGATTCTTTCAACAACCACATCACTTAGAAATGTACAATCCCTTAATATCAATCTTTTAAGTCGGAAAAAAATATTATTATTGAGATTCATGAATCCATTATCTGTGATTGTTGTACATCTAGTTAAATCCAAATTGACCAATACATCTGAAGAATTATTGAAAATATGATCCATTGTTTTATCAGTTAGATATTTACAATAACCCAATCTTAAATCTTGTAAATTACGACATCCACTACTATAATCACCCCTAGTCCCAAGCAATTTGATTATAACATCATCTTTCACTTTTCTACAGTTACTCAATCCCAGTTTCATTAAATTTCGACACGATACACTCAAATCCATTAGTGCCATTGCTGAAATATTCCAATTGTTTTCCATAATTATTTCCCTAATATTACCTCTAATACTAATTTCATTGATTAAAAAACTGAATCCTTCATCAGTTATATGGTAACAGTTTGTTATATCTATTATTTCCGGCCTGGGACCAACCAATTTTGTAATTTTAAGTAATAAATCATCATTCATTTCTTTACCATATGGTTTCAAATCTAAAACTTTGAAAAGTGCAGTTGATAAATATATTAATTGTTTCCATCTCAAACACACTCTTACAGATTTCATCAGAGATTTCAAATCTAGTAATTGAAATATTTTCAAAAATATTGAATCAGGTAATGGTCCTACGTTGAAAACAGAAGATCTTCTCCGACCTCCATTGACGGTGGAGAGTCGACGTCTAAAATCTAATGGAGCATATTGGAAATTTCCCCTTTGGAAAGTAGAAAAAGTTTGTATTGATCCATGAACGGGATTTAAAGGTGGCATTGTTAATATATGCGATTCACGTTTGTCTCTTTGTGTAATATTTGAAGGATCATTCGGTGTACCAAATGAAATTTTTTTGAACATAGAATTGTTACTATTATTATGATTATTATTATGATTATTAGTGTGAGTTTGAAGTGAGAATATTTGAGACGATCTTTTGCCATCTTTTGATAATGATTGAGTAACTGAATGAGACCCAGAAGATTCTGTAGGATTAGTTACACTATCTTCATTTTGTGAAAATACGGGATCGAAATGACTTGAATGATGAGTTGAATAAGAATTTTCTCTTGATTTTTTGCCAAAATTAAATGATTTGAAAGGTCCAGAATTACTAATATTACCATTACTACTATTGGTATTGTTGTTATGATTATTATTATCCAATCTTTCGGAAGCGGTTTTCTTGAATTCATCGAAAACAGTGGGGTATCTTTCACAAATAGAATCCAAGGAGCTTGCCTTGATCATTAAAATTTCACAATCCGTGACTGTTCTTATATCTGCCGATCTTGGTTTTAAAATGGCACCATTTAATGTTGATAAAAATGCAAATTCACCGAAATACATCAT
Source organism: Pichia thaimueangensis (assembly GCA_030569635.1). Taxonomy (NCBI): domain Eukaryota; kingdom Fungi; phylum Ascomycota; class Pichiomycetes; order Pichiales; family Pichiaceae; genus Pichia; species Pichia thaimueangensis. The sequence continues at coordinate 10,458 of JAJMLM010000250.1, forward strand.
TGGAGTCAATCTGGCCAAAACACCTTCTGTATTTAATACTTCTACTTCACCATAAACAATAAAATAGATATCTCTACCAAAATCACCCTTTCTTATGATATTTTCCATGGGCCTATATCTTAATATCTCTACATCCAAAGCTAATTCATGGATGATGTTATTAGGTAAGGTTGCAAACAGTTTCAAACTACATAAAAATTCACGAATTGAAATTGAATTATCAATGTTATCTATGGATGTAAAAGTGGATCTTCTTGCATTTAAACTTGATAGTTCCTCTATTTTAAGATTACTATTTCCTATTATGTTCTTTAAATTTAGATGATTATCCGACTGTCTGTTGTATAAATTCTGCTTGTTGTTAGAATGGTCATTTTCTAGTATTGGATCCATACCAGCTGACGAAAAAGATGAAAATGGGGAGAATGAGAAAGATGCATTAAAGTTCGGAAGCTGATTATGTTGGTTATCATTATTAGTATTTTTATTTTGGAAAGGATGAGTAAATCCGGGATATTGATGATCGTGTGTAGGTAATTGTAAGGCGGAGAAATTGACTATTGTATTAGTGACAGGTGGTAAACATGGCCCCGGTATTTGATCATGTTCATTTGCAACCTGAGAGATATTGAATACGTTTGCTTGATTCATTAAATTTTGGGGATAATTTGAATTATCTAGAGTATTATTATTTGTTTGAAAAGGTAAAGGTGGAGGAACTATTGAAACTTTTCTGCTAATTGTTGGTAAGGTCATTTTCAACAACGATTTTTTCTTTTCTTGCATTAATAAACGTTCTTGGGCTTCATCTCTAATTATTTGTTCTATTTTGGGATAATTTGCAAGTACGTCAGTTAAAGAATCCTTTGTTAAGACTCCCAACAATACTTTAGTTCTTGCCACTACAGTGGCAGTTCTTGGACAGTTGAACAATATTCCTATTTCACCAAAAAAGGAACCAGCGGCGAGTTCTGCATATATCGCTTCACCATCGGTTGAAGTTACACCCACTGTACCACGTAGAATCCAATACATTGATTTTGCAGGTTCACCAAACTTGACAATATATTCTTGAGGTCTATATTGCACTAAACGAAGGACTTTTGCTAATTCTACAAAGAAATTATTAGGTGCATCTTTAAATAAAGAAAAATCTTTTAATCTGTAGAGGACTTCTGGTGGTATTATATTTTTCTCTATTAAATCATCATCTAATAAATTTGAAGAGTCATCTGAACTTGAGACGCTATTATCATTAGAGGGATCATTTAACAATTTTCGCCTTTTTATTTTAGATTTAATGTAATTATCATTTTCCTCATTATTTGCCGTGTTCATATCCCTTTTGGAAGGATTCTTCATGTTGTCAGAAGAAAACGACATTTTTTTTTCTTCTCTTTTCTTTTCTTTTCTTTTTTTTTTGTTTTTCTTTTGATGCTTTAAGGCTTTGGTCTTCAATCAATGATAAAAGATTCGATAAATGGGAAAGGAAAAAATATCTGGGTATGTATCAAAAGTAAAAGAGAGGTAATAGGCATATATATACTAAGCAGAGACGTAACTAAAGTCAAAGATGCAAGAACGTGTGAGATTGTAATATAATAGGCAAATGCAGAAAGCATAAAGTGGAGCTAAATACACTTCTATCAATGAAGGATGAAGGAGAAAGGAAAAAAAGAAACCAAAAGTATGCGAGCGTCGCGGAATTGGCAATTGGCAATTGGCAATCCCCAGACGTTAAAGAATTAGTCGTGGGATCTGGAAGTCGCCAATAGGGGCAACAAGGACAGCGAAATTGCAGTTTGCAGCGAATTTGTTCGGTGGAGTGGTGAGGCGCTGCATTGTTGCATTAAGGACGAAGGGAGAAGAAGGGAGAGGGGAGCGAAGCTTATCTGCTGCTGGCGGGCTCAGTGTGTGGTTGATGGGATAGTTGCTCTGTCGTATTGCCTTAGAAGGGGGAGGGAGGGGAAGCCCCTTTATTTTGTCCCGATGACCCAAGACCGAAGACTCTCTAGGGATTGATACATTGTTAGGGTACATTATATTCCAACCTTAAGGCAAAAGACCAAATGCCTCTATTATGTCGGATTATAGATTGTGGATTATAGATTATAGATTATAGATTATACTATTTACAAATCTAATGATAAATTTATTTGTTTATTCATTTATTCATTTATTTATACATACATTATAAGATAGAACTAGCGAGAAAGTTAGCCGCCAGGCACCAGATGCTACTAGGTAGGGGGAAACTAAATTGATGGGTGGAAGGTGGAAGGTGAAAGGTGAAATTCGCGGCTAGAGGAGCAGGCGGTCCACGGCGACAACAAAAAGGGCGTCCCGGCGGGCGAGGGCTCCAGCGGGGGCGGGACGCCCAGAGGGCACCTCCCCACGCAGGCCGGAGGCGAGGGTGACGGAGAGGGCGGCCATGGGGTTCTCCACGACTAGTGGGAGGAGAACGTCGCGGAGGAGGGCGGCGAGCTGCGAGCGAAGAGGACGGTGCGAGACGTCCGTGAGCGCCACCAATTTGAGTCCGCTCAGAGTCTCCAGTATCTGCATCTTGTAATTGAGGGTGCTCAGCGTATACACCCTGTTATTGTTATTCAGTTGTAATGAATTGTGGAATTCATCCTTACCCATTTCTTCCTTCTCCACAGTAAGCTCGTTCGAGATGTTTCGTAGTGAATGGATCATACCGTAGAGTAATTTGCTCTCATTACTATCGTTGAGGACGTTAACTCGACCTGGGTAAAGTTCTCCCGCTGCTCCTTCCTGTCCTGTCGTCGTTGTCCTCGACGAGACAGAATGGTTGTATTCTCTATGAAAGATGCAATTCGTATGTCTATCAAATATCCAGAATGAATGTACCGCCATTGTGTGCTGTATATATATATATATATAGAGGTATATATTCTTGTATTGCTTCTTATACATGTAAGGTTGAATCAAAGGAATGCTCCTTGACTATTCATTACTGAGATAAAAGGAAAAATGCTCACTTCTCTCAAACCGAAGATTGAACAGCGAATGCGGAAGCCCTGCTGCCCAAAAAGAGAGATCGAAAATCGTAAATTGGAATGTTCGCTTTTTCCTTTTTACTTTCTACTTCAATGGGTGTACCTTTATTGACATTTTCACTGGACTTGATTTTATAGTAATTTACTTATATATATATATATATATATATAGCTATACCTAAAACAGGTAATAAATAGAAAGAAAAAAAGGTGGAGAGATGGGATACAAAAAAAAAGGAATCGAACGTAGAATGTATTTTTTTTTCAAATGTTTTTTTTAAAGTTGTTAACATTTATAAATCTAATAAATCAACAACACCGCCATTATTATTATTAGTGGCAGTAGTAGTTGTGGTAGTGGCATTACTTGAAGTGCCATTATTAGTATATGTATTATTGGATGCATATGATGGTTTGGATATAGGTTTTGCAGGCATTGGCTTTGTTGCAGATGTTTGTGCACTCGCTAATAAGGAACCAAAAATATCATCTGTTTTCTTTGGCTGACTTATAGCTGGCGCTGATGTTGTTGAAGTTGCAAATCCACTGCTATTATTGGTATGATTTTGATTTTGATATTGTGATTGAGAATATGATGCATTTAATAGATTATTCAAATTATTAGATGGTGTAGTGGTTGCTGCAGGAGTAGCACTTTGGAAATCATCGAAATCATCATCATCATCATCATCAAAATCTTCGTTGTTAATATCATTATTATTGCTTGTAGCTGCTAAATCAAAATCTAATAGGTCTGCATTATTGGTATTTGCAGATAATGAATTCCCACGTGCATTGACTTTTGATGATGAAACAGATGGTTTACTTGTTCTTCTACTATTAGCAGCGGCTTGATTACTATCTCCGTCATCATATTCTTCAAATGCACCAGGTGCCATATTAGAACTTCTAGCCTCTTCAAAACGTTGTCCGAAAACTCCACCATCACCGAAAATTCTATTCTCATAACCATCATCATCATTAGTAGCAATTTCAGTATTTGTTCTTGATGAATTTGCCGTAGCATTTCTATAACTTGTTCTTCTATTAAGATTTCTCGAACCTGCAGATGTTGAAGAAATAGCATCAAATTTCTTCGAATTTTCCTTTGCCTTCTTTCTTTCTTGTCTAATCTTACTTTCATCATTTAATAAATTAGTCAATTCCTTCGCTCTATTTCTAATATTAATACCTTGATCAACACCTTTAGAATCAATATAATGGAACGATTTCAACATGGAGACTAAACTAACATTAGCCCTTGCATCATCGACAAATCTCTCTGATCCATTCTTGACTAAATATTCCATCAATTGTAATGATTTATAAATTTGTCTCCATTCATGTGCTGATTTTTCAGTAAATCTTCTGAAAATCATATTACAGATTTCTTCTCTATCTCTGTAATTAAATGTACCTCTTGCAATATCTTGCATTAAAGTAGTAGACGCACCCCAAGGTTCATTATTGGTTGCCTCCCTAACCTTTGCCTCAACATCCGACAAGTTTAAAACCGCATTCTGGGCCTTACGAACATAAGATTTCATTTCCCAAAGAGACAGGTTGTTCATGGTCTTACCTAATTGATCCATTGTATTAGCTTCCTCTATATGGACAATGCCGTTGTTACCTATGATTTCCCTCACAATTCCAATCCTGTTGGTTCCCCTCTAAGTATCGACGTTACACCTACCACTAAGCACCTGAAGCAATTCTCTTTTCTCCTTTTCACCACATCTGCGCGCTGTTCTTTTCCGCATCTTGCGCTGATTGGCAGATTAGAAATTGGAGCAGGCTATTAGATATAGTGGAGACCCGGTTTAGTTTTGTATTAGATTAGAAAGATAAATATGTCAGCTACACAAATTATACATGGCTAAGTTTAGTAGACAGAGATGTAGTTGTTGATCTTGTCCTTTTGATTTTGCGCAATACATTCGGAAATCCATGTAATATTTCTGATTTCTTGTTCCTTAGATTTAATAAATGCCCAGATGGTAGAATAGGTAAACTGTTGAGTAAACGCATTTCTATTTAAGTTCATTTCATATTCGTAGAAACAATCCTCAATAGATTTACTGTTGGAACTAGAAGCGGCAGGATTATCATTAAAGAAATCCTTATAAGGACCAATCGAAGAAATTAAAATTTTCAAATTTTCTAAATCGGTTAATTCAGCCAATTGAAATTTAATCGATTCATTCGATGCCAATAAACCGATCGATGGTAACATCTTTAATTTCTCCTCGGTAGACAACTCCGTATCTAGAGAATTAATACAAATATTGATGGTTCTCTTATCAGCTTCAAAATTCAAGGATCTAATCATAATTTCACCAGTTGGATCTGGTAATTCATTTTCACAAAAGTGATAGAAATCTTCCAAATATTCCCTATATAAGATATTTCTAATAATTTCAACGTTTAAATCATCCAAATCATCGATTGATAAACAATTATGGAAATATTTGGCCAATGGAGTATCAATTAAAACAGTTTCATATAATGAATTCAAATCGGTTGTGATTGATAAGGTTGGTAATGTATCAAACCAACCCAATGGATTACATTTTTTCAAAATTTCACTCTTATCCCTGTTGTGAATAGTACCGGTAATTATCAATAAAATATTATCAATCATATAACCGTAAGTTATAAATTCCATAAATTTAGATAATGGATAAGTGGATTGAGATTTGATGTAGTTGAAATCCTCAATCAACTTCTTATTCAATTTTTGTTCTATAATTGATGTAGAAAGAGTTTGACTGATATCTGAGAGGAAATTACCATAATCGGTTGCAGATAATTGCAATTTCAAATCCTCAAGATTATCACACTGTGTTAAATTGATATACTGTGAAGAGGTTAGTAAGGAATTTTTGTATCCCCTGACCACACCTTCGATGTATCCGGCGTCAATGTTGAAATAGAGTCCTTCCATTCGGTGTTCTGTAATGTGATGGCTGGTTTAATACTGTATAATCTTCTACCGGCTCATTCTCTACACACACAACTTCAGTCTGCACTACTCTTCTACATAGCTCTAGCACCTAGCACACCGCTAAGCAGCCATATTGCTTTTCTGGCTGCATACTCTCTATTCTCTATGCTCCTCACGCTGAAAACCGTCGATCGACGTGCGTATATGAACGACATCTTTTACGTTTCTGATGAGTTGGTGGGGGCTTGTTGTTGACAAGTCCTATTCTATGTGTTCAAACCCTCTATATCGGCCCATACTCCAGAGACTCCAATGGCGACACACACACAGCTTTTACTAGATACCCTAAGTACAAATTTACCACAGGATGCCAAGGAATTACTTAATGATGATACTTGGAAAACGACAGCATTATCTTATTTAGATGATCTGCTTAATTCAGATAACATGGAGACATTGTTGGACACAACCACACCTATGCCTTCATCTAGTGGCAACATACAATCCGTTGGGATAGCTCAACAGATTGCAGAATTGTCAAATCAATCAGTCATTATGGATAATAACATTTTCAATAAATTAAATTCAACTTCAAATCCGAATCTATTGTTGCTATTGGAGACAAACACCATATTCAACGAATCTTTCGAAAATTTTGATAACTTACTAATACTTAGTAAAGAATTGGTAGAGCACAGTTCCATTGGAAATTGGAAAAGTTTGATCAATGGGATAAATACCAGTTTAGGGCTAAATAATCTTAAAGATGGAGATGGTGAAACCGATATCAAACCAGTAAAATATAATAATGAGCTTTCCATTATATTGCAAAATTTACAAGGATTGATCGAAATATTGGAATTACCCTCGATAACACATTCTTTGATTAAATTGGGCCAGTATCCAGAATGTATTGAAATTTCTTCCTTATCCAAACGATTAAAGATAAGATATAACGATATTGAAATGATTACTCAGATTGAGGAAAATATAATCTTTGAAATCAATGATATGATCAAAAAGTTATCCAGTTTATTAATGACAAATATAAAGCAATCATCAATGATTAAAATATTGTCATATTTGAAAAGAATCATCAATAACAAGGAACAGTTGAAATCTATCTTTTTTCATTCGAGATATAAATTTATGATTGATGAATTTGAAACTTTGATTCCATTGAAGCAGTCTAATTTAATTGAGAAATATTTAAAACGTGTTCTTGAAATTTTCAGAGAATATTGCTTCCAAACGATAATTACGTTTGAATCGGTCTTCGATAAAGATCGTCAATTGACATATGTTTTCCTCAAGTCTTTGGTGGATAAAGTATGTGAAATACTTAATGAGAATTTACCCTTTTTGTTAGCCAATGGTGAAAACAGTGCCTGTGATAGTTTGTTGCTACAACTCATCTATTGTTGCCAGAGTCTAAGTCGTGTCGGAGGTGATTTTACCGCATGTGTGTTACAACAATTAACACCTACAATAGAACAAGAGAGGTTACTTACTATTGTGAGAAAACAGAAGGAACTTGTACGTAGTTTGAACCGTGTATAGTTGTCATTTCTATAAATAAATGTACATTTAATAATATACGTGGTGTAAGTTTTTTTTCTGACTTTAGTGTTTTTGCAAGTCCAGAAATGGTTGAATGTATAAAGCGGCCAATTTATTTTTAGAAGGTGTGTAATGCTTTTAGCCATAAAAGAAGTTGGAACCATGTATACATATCACTTTTTCAGGTTTGTTAAAAAACGGTAGACATCACCGTAAGCAACAAAATTCTAGACCGTTAAGACAGACTGAGGTACATATATTTATCTGCTTGGAGAATCAATATGAAAACTAAATATTCAAGCTTAGAAAATCAATATATATATATACATGTATCATTAGTCATAAGGTAATTTTTGTGTATAGTTTTAGCAACTTGAAAATTGTATCAGCAGGTGACTTTTGTATTAAAAAGTAGAAATAAGTATTGGGTAAAAACCGGAGCATGCCATTTGGTCCGAGCTCAGAAACCCGAGCCAAGAAGATTTTTTAGTGTTTTGGCGTGTACCTGGTGTCTTAGAAATACGAATTTCACCTAGTAACCATACAATTAACATTGTTTTAAGTACTGGTGCTAATTCAAAAATAGAAAATCCAACACAGTCAAATATATTTGCAAAAATGACACAGATGCGTGATTGAACTTATATAAAAAGAAAGTAATGCTACCCTTTTTCTTCTTCTGTTGTAAAACTCTCTGGTAATTTTCTATTCATTATTTCCAAGTACTAAACAAAGAACTTATTATTATACCAAACAACGTCATGTTGTTTTACAAAACATTATTTACAATTAGAACTTCTGCATCCATTGCAAATTCAAAAATGTCTACCTGGCGGTTTTTGCTGCTGATTCAGAAGTTGAAGGTATGTCAATCAATTATTCACAGGAAGGTGCTGCTATAAATTATTTGTTTTTTCACGATGATTCCATAACTGCTATTACTTATAATGCTAAAAACTAGACTATAAAATATCTTTCTAATACTGGTTATTTGTACTTTCTCGTCAACAACAACACTCTTCCCAGAAACTCATTATTGTCCTCAGCACCTGGTTCAACTTTTTCTTCATCTAATGAATATATTTTATTTGATTCAACTTTTGCAATTTCAAGCACAACCAATATTTCAAATTCAACACTTAATACTTCAAATGTAACAACACCAACAGAGTCATCTGATACTCCAGATGCAGCAGAAGCAACAACTGCGGAAGGTACCACAACCACCAGCGATGCAAGCTCTGCGTTCTGGTTCAGATTCCGGTGTGTTTGAGGGTATGGCCGCTGTCTTCTCAACAACTGGTGCATTTGCTATTTCAAGAGCAATTGCTGGGGCAATAATATAATCTGTTTAAAATATTCTTATGCCCCAACTTTCTTTGTTAACTCTTTTTTTCATTAGTCTGACCTTGTTCTTCTCTGTATCAACCTTTATTTTAATATAACACCTTCACATTATTTACAATTGTTACACATACTAAACATTAGTTTTTATAAATTTAAGAAAAACCAGTTTGAATAAAGGAATAAACTAAAAAAGGAGAGGTGAGGGAGAAAAAACATAAATCAATAAAACAGTCACTAAATTATGGAATATGGGAAATCCATCAATTATACTTTACTATCCTACTAAGTCATCAAGAATATCAAAACTCTTTTCCCAAGTAGCGATATTGGTTGAATAGATGTTTCGAATATGATCTGACATTACAGATGGATCACAGGGAACAATTGCAACATTATTAGATGGTGATTCTATTTTAGAATCATTAATAATAAATTATATATCTGGCTTAACATACCGGACGGATAATTGCAAAAAAAATGATTCCGTACGTGCCATGGTTGTGAACTCAGGTGGCTGGTTTTAAAATTTCAACTTTTGTAATACCATAACCAACGGCAGTAACTTTGGCTGCTGTTATATAATTAAACAGAGACATACAAACGACACAAATAAGTTTGTCAACAAACCAAACACAACATGCGACAACTAATCATTTCATCCATCCTTCATCAATATAATGATATCCAATCATTGCAAGAAAGCTTGCCGCAAGCATTTCATGAAGAGCTAAAAAGTATTCATAGAAAAATCTTTTAAATATATGAAAAAACTATAATAGAAGAACAGCAGCAGTAGCTGAAGCGGCAACATCACTAGCAAAATACTTTTAGTGTAACGATGCAACATAATCACCCAATTTATGCGGCAACTCTACCAAACATGGCATCTCTCAAATCAACTTATCTTTTTCATCGAAAAAAATTATTTATTAGTGTAGGCATAAGAATGTATTAACGCATCAACACACATCCATTTCGCAACGACTTTATGTAAATCTAAAAAAATACTATATGACCAACCAATAATCCATAACAAGAAATTGTTTCTACAGCAACTACAATAAGGAGAGGTGTCTTATCAAAAGACATACCACCACTTTGGGAAGCTAAATAACTTCACTTTTGTGCTTTTGGGGTGTTTCTATAGGAAGCGCAATAAAATGCCACTTCTAATGCAAACAAGAACAAGTTAAATAAAAACTGAATTTTACCTGAGCTTAGCATTTCAAAGTATTTGAAACCGAAAGGTTGGTTGGATTTTCCTTTTGGAATTAAAGGTAATGAAATAATATTTTTTTGAATTGGCTTAGATGTATTGCTGTTATTTATATTTTTGAAATACTCGTTATAATCAAAATGTTATAAATTGTGTTAAAAAATATTAGCAACAAGAAATGGCCACAAATTGCCACTGCAAACCAAGCACTTACCTCAATATTAAAAAATTGTTTTTGATGAAAAAGATAAGGTGATTTAATGGATTCCATATTTGGTAGAGTTGCCGCATAAATTGGGTTTGATATGTTGAATTGGGACAACAGAAAATAATGTTTGGTAGCATTTTCAAATTGTTCTTTAAAATAAGATGCTTTATAATTGTATGAGCTATATTTTTTACATCTCCTTGAAAACAGTTACAAAAGTGTAGGCTGTGACAATGTATTGTTACAGTTGATTTCAAATATGCGCAACAAAAATGTTCCAGGAGCAGGAGGATAAATAAACTTTAGATCTCAGTATTTTGAAGATAAACCAAGACCAAGTATCGTATAATCAAATGTTAAAGCTGCTACTCCAAGACGACATAAATTGAGCTTTGCAATACCAGTGCCCGCTTACATAGTTGTTTCCTCATATTCTGAAGTGTCAGCACACGGAAATTTTGTTGAAATAAGAGCGCTTAGCAAAACTACTTTAAAAAATGTAAATATAAACATCACACTTGTATTAGATAAACAGATAATCAAAATTATTAAAGTAAAAATAATAGTAAGTTTTTGGGTAAATTAATAGAAAAACTAAGTTTAATAAATATATTTGAAGGTACACATTATTCTATTCCATTTTTTGCTTTATTTTATTTATTACCTTAATCATGTTATGGATAAAAAACTTTGATCTTTGATTGTAATCCCATAATCAGTAAAAATGGTTGATCTTTTGCTGATATTTGTTTAACTAATAAAAAAAGAAACAACTGAGCTATATCTTTTCTGCAACATATTTTGACAAGTTATAGTAACCTACTCATCACCATCCATTTCATGATGCATTGCAATAATTTGTAAGCAAAGAAAGATGGATTTATTCTTCTGATCCCTTTGACTTTTTTTCTTTTTGGGATACAAAAATAATAAATTAAAGTCCGTCAAAATATTTCAGCCTTAAAAATAAGTGGTAAGGGGAAATTGATAATAGCTCACACATCCCTTATATGTTTGCCCTACCTACTAATGAGTCACTGCCTGTCAAAGAAACACAATTCTTTCTCGGCTATAAAACGCTTCCTGATGCTACGGGAAATTTTCCGGTAATTATTCTTATTTTGGAAACTATTGTTTTCTCATGCGCCTATTAGACGTTGAATGTATGATTTCTTTGGCGGGCGAAGGAGTTAAAAAAAAGCCAACTCCAACTCGGGTTGAGATTCGAGATTCGCTACAACTTACAACTTAAGGTCGATTTTGTATTTGATGATTTAAATATGCAGAATTTATCTAAAAAAGGTTAAAGAAAAGGTGGACTCACTAGTATATATTAAAAAAATTATGATATGCTACATGCAACTTTGAAATTTGAAAATTAATGCATCTACCTTAGTAGTAGGTACTTAAATGTTATAGATAATAGATTATTACAAAATTATTACCGGAGCAACAAATAAATAAATTTATAGTATTATTAAACACCTAAAATTTTTCTCCCTTCAATACAAGCAACTTAAACACTTCTCTGTTTTCCGAGTTCAGATGGCATTAACAATGCTAACATACCCAAACAACCAATAATAGCTCCACAAACCCAAACGGGGACACTTGATCCATTTTGTTTAGCAAACCGGAAAGGATTGAACCAACCGTCCAAGTACCATAGAACATACCAGTTGCAATAGGGTACCCACCACCTTTTATTTGGTATTCAACATATGTTTTGAGGGCAGCTTTAATACCTACCATCTGAGAACCAACAGAGTAACCAAACCCAGTAATTGAAAAGAGCTTGACATGGTACCATGTAAATCCAATTTCATCTAATGTGTCATTGACTCAATGGATTTTCTTACTGAGGGCCATATTTGCGGTTCCAACCGCAACCAAATCATCATCAAATGATGAAGGGATACCCTTTTCTTGGAGATTCATGGATTCTGTGAAAGTTGAATCAATTTTAATATTGTAAACTTCGATACTATAATCTTTCTTCACTTCTTGATCTTCAATATCCACATCTAGCTTATTTCAAATACTATATACCTATTTTTAAAATATGGATAAACCCCAAACGTAGATGTAAACGAAAAAAATAAGTAAAAGAATAATATACATACTGCTAAAAAAAATAATATCATTTCTGCCACGTGCAACCTACACAGAATTAAACACTCAACATTATATATCAAATTTGACATTATTGTTGTTCACACATTGTAAAGAATAAACACATCTACGACGAAGAAATAGGAACGTATGGTTGGTCGCAAAAACTTTAGAGTTATGAATCATCAAATACATATACATCATAAAATTTATGTAATGAGAATCTTTTTAAGGATACAAAATTATCAGTTACAAATTGAAATCTCTACACGATTGAGAAGTGAGAAGTAATGAGAGAAAAAAGGGGAACCAGTTCAGTATTTATAACAAATTTAAAAATTAAGTCCCCTACGCTAACCGGAAAAGGAAAACCGAATCGATATCAACGTTTTTTCTCAAAAAGGAAATCCGGTGTTTTACCGCTTCCAAATATTAATTTTTGTTCTTTGTGGCAACCGAAAGCCACAATGTTATCTATTCGGAGCGCTATCTTTATCTCTAAGATCTGTCATTCCTGCTACTTGAATTGTAAATGTGAAAGATACGGTCATGTGTAATCTTGCACTTAATGTGTATATAAAACTAGCATTAGCCACATATAGGTGATGATGGGAAACGGACTCGAGTGAAGTCGGATATTGCAAAAGGACTACAATTATTTTTTATCTTGTGAACTTTTCACGTATATAGATTTTGTAGTTTAAAAGTCGATATTTTCTCTATTAATATTTGTAGCATTCAGAAGAAATCAACATTTGAGGGGGTTGTAGAACAGTACAGCTATAAGTAGCTTAGATTATTTATATATTTATGACTATTGCAGTTCGAAGTATTAGTGCAGATCCAATCAAAGGTAGTACTTCAGTTAAATCATATCTAGATCATTGTCCAGGTTATGCCAATCATAATTTTGATTACAAAATTCCAACTTAAACGATTGATAATGAAATTGCCGACGTGGTGAAACAAATTGATTTTACTGAAGGTTTTAATCCAAATTTGAAATTCAATTCTTATAAGCACATCATCTTTGATGCAATTCCAGATAAAACTACCCAAACGTTTACTATAAGTAAATAAAATATTAAAAAGGCACATATTGATCCAATCAATAATTTTGGCGCATCATACCCATTTGAATCGTTGTCACAAGAAGCTGTTAATATATTGCGTTGGAAAGCATGTCAACCAGCTGTTTGTTTTTAAAAAAACTTCTCTAGATTACCAAATTTATCTAAAAATGCAATCAGACTAGACTTTCATATTAGAGGACATCTTGAACTTTTTCTGTAATTAATACCTTTGCAAAAAGTGCAAATTTGACAGATATTGTTTCAATCTATGTTGGTCATCAACTGAAGCATATTTGATATACTAATTTGGATCATACCAATGTTAGTTTGGCTAGTGGTGACAATAAAGAAACTTTGAAATATTATTCATTATCATAAGAGGAAGTTAAGAAAAAACTTAAAAAGCAAAATGTTGGTGAAGGCACTAAAATCTCATCAACAACCGGTGTTCCTTATGATTCGTTTTCGGGTTCCATTGGCTATCATGTGGGATCCACCCAAAGAGGCTAGAGGAGGACAGCTGTATTATAACTTCTGTCAGGTCGTCTGTTTTACCAAAGAACAAGTCTAATAGGTCTTCCAGGGATTGGGTTGATTAAAAGTTTGATAAATAGGAGGCCCAATTATAAAAAATAAGGGGAGATGTAACCAATGACTACGGATCAGGTAGTTGGTTCAACCAGGAAGAATTTGTCAGTAGATGTGAGGACACTGAGAAGTACATTATGGCCTCTACAAAGAAATGGAATGCGTCTCTATCGTGCCTTATCCACCTTCACACTTAAACTTTCCATATGCTGATCTCTGAGGGTTGCAGTTTGATTTTTATTCAAAATTCAGGAGCTATAATAACTTATATATTTGTCTATCGTCTATCTCATCTTTATGGTCAATCTCTGTCATAAAGCCCGACATGCCCAAAAGGGAAGGCTCGTGTTCTCCGCAACCGGCTATAAATTTCTCGTCTCCCGCCTTCGTGAGAATTTGCACTAAAAGTGCGTCAGTTCCAGGCACCGAATCTGGTGGACAATAGGGATACCGTTAACTGTGCATTAAGCCTGGCTCCTGGTGAATCTGTTCCTTTACACGTGCCATGTGTAAAGCCTTTCCTTGTAGATAACTGTGTCAGCCTCCACGAAGAAGATATCTATTAAACCCATATCTCACTCAAAATTCAGTGCCTCGGACGCCCGTGGCTTCCCCCTCGCAGTAAACGCCGAAGCCAGCATACAGGGCAGCGGTGGGCTAAGGGGAAAGTGGAAAGTGGAAATCTCGCGACTGCCGATGCACTTTATGCCCCTGTTCTTTGTTTGTTGTCTTCTTCTGTCTCTTTCTTCCTTTTCGTCTTCCAACGTCTACGTGTTCTTGGCCCCCTATGTATTCTCACATCCCCATAGTTGACACATCTTATCCCCCACCCATTGACAGATTATAAGGGTTCAGAGTTCAAACGCTAAATACATTTATTCTGCAAGCGAACAGAAAACCAATCTACACGTTTACCCTTTTGTATAATGTCATCTGCTAATCCTTCTGGCAATGGTCAACAACGACCATCTTCCACAGCGCCAAAACTAGAAGTCAATGGTTACAGTATCCCACCTAAGGCAACCACATCCTCTGTTAATCAACATGTCACATCAAGTGCTAATTCTAGAAAAGCTGCAAATATTACAACCTTAACATCTCCTGAAACAAATTTAAACACCATTCCATCCAAAACTATTTTGGAAAATGATAATGGTCTCGAATTGAAAAGAACCAGAAGTACAACATCAACTTATAAAGTTGATACTTCTAATTTTATGCAACCAAAAGACTATACTCTAACATTTCCATGGAAAAAAATCGGTGCATTTGTTGATCCACAGAGTGACATTTCAAAAGACCAACATCAAGATTTGGCAATGGATGAAGTCTCTGCTGCTAAATTAGAAACTTATGTTTATGAAAAATATTATGCCGACCTTTATTGGAATTGTTCATTGGTTGTCGGTACATGTTTTGCGGCATGGTGTTTTGCCTATTTAGGTTTTGGATTTTTCAGTTACATTTTCGTTCTAATTTGTGCTTTTGCCGTCTATAGAGCAGAATTCAGAAGATTCAATGTTAATATCAGAGATGATATGCAAAGAATTCAATCAAAGGAAACTTTGGAAAAAAGAATCGAATCAATGGAGTGGTTGAACAATTTCTTGGCTAAATTTTGGGTCATTTATATGCCTGCATTATCAGATATGGTTGTTACGCAAACGAACAAATCTCTTGAAACTTTAGAAATCCCACCTCCAATTGATAAATTATCTTTGGATGAATTTACCTTGGGTACCAAAGCCCCAAAAATTACTTCAATTAAATCGTTCACCAAATTAGGAGATGACACTTATCAAATGGATTGGGGATTAAACTTTAGTCCAAATGATGTTAGTGATATGACAATGAATGAATTAAAGAATAAAGTTGATCCAAAAATTGCCCTAGGTATCAGAGTCGGTAAAGGTTTTGCCGGTATCTCATTCCCAGTCTTAATTGAGGATTTCGCATTCATTGGTAATATGAGAATTAAAATTAAATTGGGTGACACTTTCCCTCATATCGATCTAGTCTCTATCTGTTTTCTTGAACCTCCAAAGATTGAATATTCCTTAAAACCAGTTGGTGGTAAAACTTTAGGTTTTGATGTCATGAGTGTCGTTCCATTTTTATCCGATATAGTCAAGAAATTGGTTGATTCTAATCTTGGTCCAATGTTATATTATCCAAATACGTTAGATGTTGTTCTCGGTGAATTGCTTCCTCCACCTTCCGCCGTTGGTTGTTTACAAGTTAAAATCAGAGGTTCTGAATATACTTCAAAGGAATCTATTAATCCTTATATCAAATATGGTCTTGAAAATGATGCAACAAAACAATTTCAAACAGATATTAAGGCAGATACCATTGTTCCTTTATTCAATGAATCAAATAATATTTTAATCAATAGTTTGAATTCAAGATTGAAATTTGAATTGTTTAATTTAACTGAATCTGGAGATTCCTTATCTTTAGGTGAAGCTTTTTTCGAATTACAAGATTTGCTACAAGAACCAGATATGGAATTAAATGAAACCAAATTTGTTAAAAACAATAAAAATGTCGGTAGATTGGTTTATGATCTAAAATGGTACCCTGTTCTAAAGCCTGAAACTTTATCCGATGGTAGAATTTTAACTCCACCAGATTCTGATACTGGTATTATTGATTTGACCGTTATTTCTGCGGAAGACTTAGATACCTCTAAATCACTGGTTGGTAAGTTAACCACTTATATTGAAGCATATATTGACAATGAGTTAATTGAAACTTCAAGAATCATCAAATCCAATAACACTCCTGAATATAATTTTAAATTTGAAAACTTGATTTACAGTAAAGCAGGTTCTGTTTTGAAATTACTTATTAAAGATATTTCTTCATTTAGTACCACAACACTTGCCGAATATGAAACTAAAATTTTGGATCTAACCTTGTTGGATAAAGGTGCTGTCAAAACTCCAGGTTCTGGTATTTATCCAGGTGGTGCTCCTGCAACTTCTGATGACAACAAATTTACCAAAATGTTTACAAAGGGTGAAGGTTCATTTAAATTCACCACTGTTTGGAAACCTTTAGGCTCAATTTCCGATGGAAATGAAGATGATGCTACATTTATTCCCCCAATTGGTACCTTCAAGGTTAATGTTAAGTCATGTTCCAAGTTGGCTAACATTGAAACCTTAGGTACCATTGATCCTTATGTCAATCTGGTTACTAATGGTAAGGTTGTTGGTAGGACCCCTATTGCCAAAAATACTCTGAATCCAACTTTTGATGAGGAATTTTATGTCCCAATTTTATCCAAACATCAAACTTTCAAATTTAATTGTTATGATCAACAAAATAAGGGTAGATCAGATAGATTGATGGGTGCTTTAAATATCAGTTTATCCAAATTTTTTCAAAATCAAACTGCTACAACGCAGGGTAAAACAGTTAATTTACAACAACCATTATCCAGAAATGGTAAACAGACCGGTACTATTGAATTGTCGCTGACTTACTATCCATTATT
This sequence comes from Pichia thaimueangensis, assembly GCA_030569635.1. NCBI lineage: Eukaryota > Fungi > Ascomycota > Pichiomycetes > Pichiales > Pichiaceae > Pichia > Pichia thaimueangensis. Next base: position 28,028 of record JAJMLM010000250.1, read on the forward strand.
ACCAATGTATTCTCATCAAGAATTAGAACAACTTGATCAAAAATCAAGAGAAGCTAGAGAACAATCAGAAGATTTGGATGCATTAGAGGAACAATCTAAATTCTTAGAAGACTACAAAAAACATCCAGATGATTATGAGTGGGTTGATATTGATGAAAATGTCAAGACTTTGATTAATGTCGAATCCAATAAAGATAAAGTTATTTTGTCAATTGATGATGTGATGAAATATAATTCTGGTGTTTTGGGTATAAACTTAATTTCTGGTAAACTATCAACCAAAAATGCATACCTTCAGGCTTTTATTGATGATCAATCCTCACCGGTATTTTTATCTAGAAAGGCTAACCGTGGTAAATTGGGATCTGCAAATGGTGCCGCCTTTGTTCGTGATTTGAGACATTCAATTTTAAATTTCAGAATTGTTAGTACTCCAACTCCAAAATTCAGATCTGATATTATTTATGAGAATGTTGATTCTTTTAGTGTTTATGATTTATTGAAAAATGGTTATGATAAACCTGTTGACATCACCTTAGACAATAACAAAATCTCATTTATGTTTGAATTTGTTCCTTCCGTTGATGAATCATCTTTTGCAACTGTTGAAGATACTGGTTTATTAAATGTTACAGTTATCAGTGCCTCCAATTTAATGTCTGCAGATAGTAATGGTAAATCTGATCCATTTGTTGTTGGATTATTTGGCAATAATAAAGTTTTTAAAACACAAATTATTAAGAAAACCCTTAACCCTGAATTCAATGAAAATTTCTGCGTTACAGTGAAATCTAGAAAGAAGAAACCATTGAAGATTGAAGTTTATGATTGGGATATGGCTGGTGATAACGATTTCTTAGGTGAAACATATATTGATCTGAGTAAATTACCCCTTGAAAAGGAGGTTGTTGGCGATTTCAAATTGGATAAACAAGGTTCAGTTAAACTAGCATTCACTTTCAAACCAGGTTATATTAAACCATCAACAGGTCAATTATTAGCCAGCTCTGGTGATAAATTGGATATGGGATTACCATTGAATACGGTTGCTACTGGTGTTTCTGTTGCGACTGGACTGGCTGGTGGTGTTGCTACCGGAGCAGTTGGTGCAGTTGGTACTGTTGGATCGGCTGGTGTTGGTGCCGTTGGTGCTGTTGGATCGGCTGGTGTTGGTGCCGTTGGTGCTGTTGGATCGGTTGGTGTTGGTGCCGTTGGTGGTCTGGCTGGTGGTATTGGTAAGAGGTTTTTAGGTAAAAAACATGCAAATGGAGCAGCAGCCTCAAATTTAGATTCCGACGCCAGTACTTCCGCTGATGCTGGTTCTGTCAACGTTGGAGGTGGTGTTGAAAACGGAGGATTGGTTCAAACTACTGCAAAACAACCAAGTTCACATCATATTCCACGTCCACATCTGAAGTTGAAGCCGGCATTTATGGGTAAATCGTCATCAAGAAATTCTATGAGTGAAATGAATGAAGATGTAGGTAATCATACCACTCTTTCAAGACAATCACAGGATGTATCCTTTACTAGTCCGAATCCCAATTTAAGTTTTGCAAGTAATGGATCACCACAAGCACAGATGCGTATTCCATCTTCACCAGGTACAATTAACCACGACAATTACGTCAGGGGTAGACCATCAATGGATGCTGTTAGTGTTAAAACCAATGCATTCAGTGGTAGCAGTGCGATTGCTGGACGTCTGAGAATATTAGAATTGGTTGATGTTGAAGGATTGAAGGATGGTTTACAAATTAAGGTTAATTTAAGATCCAGCAAGGGGACTGAAAAGAGTATTTATAAATCAAAAGCAATGAAGCTACATGAGGGATCCATTAAATGGAATGAAAATGCAGCATTCAGATGTGATAGTACCAGTAGTATGGTTTTCATTTTACGTTCACATCATACATTTGGTAAGGATGAAGAATTTGCACGCGGAGAGATTGTACTTGAAAATGTTGTTGGTGTTAGAGATAACGTTACGATTCCAGTTAGTGGTAAAGTGAATGGATCATTACTTGTTAATTTCAATTATTCGTGAAGACGCACAAACATACACCATGTAGTTCATTTCTTTAACTTCATAATGTTTTGAAAAGAAAAACCAAATTTCTCTTATTACTTAAATTTATTTTATTTATCTATTTATTTATTTCTCTCTCTCTCTCTATATATATATATGTTACGTTCATTTTCATTATTTAGTCTCGTCGTTATATTTATTTTTATTTTAATATTATTTTTATTAATATTTTGTTATACGTGACAAATCATTACAGCGATTTAGTGAATGGCGAATAGTGAATAGCGCACGGCTCATAGAAGATCTATGGTCTATGAAGAGCCCTTTTCTTTCTCCGGTAAAGTTATAGAAACGCATCCGTTAATATTATTTTTATGAAAATGAATAAGATGTAGATTATGAATACGTGATTATTAATTAGAAAAGCTATATAAGGTGAAAAAGTGGGTATATAGATATATTCTATGTTTTGGGTAGATGAAAAAAAAAATGAAGATGTAAAGAAATGAAGCAAGATCAAAAAACCAATTATTTGAGAAAAAATTCAGAAATGACAAAAAATGGTATATCAAAAATAAAAAAAAGAGATGTTAACGACAAAGAAATGAAAGGAAATAGAAGTTAAAATAAAAATACAGGTATTGAGAAATAAATATCAGCTGGATTATGCGGGAGTTGTAGGAGATGGTGATTGCGATTGCTGTTGCTGTGTGGATGATAATTGAGATGTACGTTTTGAGGAAAATCTGCTCTTCAATTTCTTCCTCTTGCCATTGACAACAACATATTTGATCTCCTTTGTTGTTTTAAGGGTGGTGGTATTTGATAGAGAGTCCGTTGTAGTTGTCTTAGATAGTCTAGGTACTGTTGCAAAGGAACAAATTGAAGCAGATGAGATGGAAACCATATCGTCGACGTGGACATCCATATCATCATCTGTGGTTACAGTCGTTGATATCGTTGGATTTGTAGTAGTAGTTGACCTTGTTAGAGATGATGATGCAATTAGTGCGTTTGGATAAGAGTTAGCCCTTGTATTTTGATTTTGATGTTGGATACTTATTGGTGATGTTGCTGCTGCTGGTTTGATAAGATCATTTGTAGCAGGGTGTAATACGGCATTAGAGGGGTAGATATGGGGATTGGAAAATAGATTTGGGTTGCTATTCTTACGAATATGATCGGAATCGCTTGAATCTTCGATATCTTCATCCATCGAATAATTGAAATCGATATGAAATTCATGTTGATAAGTATTATGAGGATGGTTACAGGAGAGTGGATCGTGTAGTTCATCCATTAAGGTGGTGGCTGCGTCACAATCCTGATCATGTGCGGAAGGGGTATGAATGTGAGGGTGCTTATGGGGGATTTCATGTTGCTTTGCTATTTTATTATCTGTTGAAACATCATGTGGATGCTTTGAATAAATGTAGTTATGTAACGCCATGATTATTATGGTTTCATTAAAAAAAAAATTCTGTTGCTGCTTTTTCTTTTTTTTTTCAGGTAATTTTTTTCTTGTGTCCTTAGAAATATTTGATCAACAAATGAATGTAAAAAAGAGGAGAGGATGCAGTTGCTGAATATGAATATGTGAAATCTCGTTGAGAAAGACAGACGGGATTTGAGGGTTTACAGGAAATGATATAAAGGGGGAGTCTAATGGGGAAACGGTGACAGTTAGTGTGGGAACAGAAGAACATTTATATATTACAGGTGTAACACCGGCCGATACCGTATGGTGGTCCGAGACTATTAGAGATGGCAAGATATATATATGTATATATATATGAGACTCCAGAAATAGGATGGAACAATCGTTTTGCTAGTCAATTCTAGGAACAGAAACAATGCAAACTTAATCGAACGACACCAAATTTTATAGATACCTGAAAAGTGGGCAAATTTAGAAATTTAGAGATCACGTTCTTAGATCCGTGGACGCATTTTCTCTTTTCTTGTCTTTTCTCGTCTCCTCCCACAACGGCATCTCTCCATCGCATCTGCCCCTTCAAGGGATCTCTCGTAATCTCTCCTTTCCACCGTTCCACCTACTGCCATATATATATATATATATACCACCAATTTGATAACTACTTGCCCTCTTAGCCCCTGTCTTCCCCCAGCATATGGACCTGCCTGCATAGGGCACTCTTGGTACGGCCGAACCCCTAAAGCCCCTCTTTTTACCATAAAGACAAAGACATCAATTCACATGGGTGATAATGCGCACATGCACCCTGGCGAAAACTCAGGTGCAAAATCACCCCATCAGGTAATGGCCCCATTTTCTCCAGCAGATAGTACGATCTCCGCTGGAGCTAGTTTTTTTTTTTTGTTGTTCCAGTGGGCAAAAAAGTTCCTATTGAAGTCTAGCTTTAATCTCCGCGCCGCTGCGCTGAGCTGAGTGTTGCTGAGATCTGAGATCGTTTTCTTCGTCTTTGCTCTCTCGCTTCCCGCTCATATACACTATATTTCCCATTTCCCATTTCCCATTACTCTGCCACGAGTTAAGCGTCGATAGTCGCTCATTTAGTGGTCTAGTCTTTATATCCTATAGATAAAAGCTATACATGCGTTAACTAATAACTAATAATTACAAAAAGTAAGAGAACACGAAAATGAAAATTAAAAAAAAAATTAAAGAATTAAAGAATTAAAGAATTAAAAAACTCAATCAACAACTAACATGTAATCAATATCATCTGTAGCGACACATTTGGTGATAGAGGTAGTCCTCGTACCCGTATTTGTATCTAAATCATCCAAAATACTACCATATTTCATCATTTCATCTTTACAACATCCATTCCTTATGGCAGTTGTGTTGTGATATTGTTCTATATCCCTCTCATGGCGATGATATCTCATTGGATATCTTGTATTATTATTCACTGAAGACGTGGAGTTACTACCCATCATCAACTTCGATTTCAATTTCAACGTATTCAAACTTGGACTTTTCCTTTCCATTTGATACTGCCTCCTCAACTTTCGACGAAGTGAATAGATAGGACTTGAAAATATCTTAAAATATAATGGATTAACTAAATCCATAGTTCTACAAAAACATTGAAACATGGAATGTTTTGGACAATATAACCTTCTCAAAAAATCAATCTTAAACATATCAACTTCTTGATTCGATATATTAAATGTATCATCTTCATCCCCATCATAATCCTCCTCTTCAGAACTTGAAAAGTCAATCTTATAATTATCATCATCGTCTCCTTCACTTTCATCTTCTTCACTTATTTGATACATAGAGAATGACTTACCATGTTTATGTCCATGATCACCACATCCATTGTTTCTTAAAATCTTGTTATTTAAATTCATATCAAGGTCACTTTCAACAATATCAAGATAATCTTCTTCATCTTCATTAACCCCTCCATCAATTAAATTCAGATCTTTAATTATGACATTATCAGATGTATCAACCATAACATTGTCTTGATTGTTGATATTATTATTATTATTATTATTATTATTATTATCATCGTCTAATTCAACATTAACATTTTCTAAATCTTCAAGCATCTCTTGCTTGCTACTACCATTTCTTTTCAAATTGAAACATGATGGTGTGACTCTTTTCAATTGCGCTCTTGGTGTAGTCGTCGTAGTGTTAGCCGATAATCTCGTTTCGGTTTTCGCTTCCCTATTTCTATTCTTATTGTAATTATTAGAATTGATGAAATTCATCTTGTATGATACATTTAATGAATCTGTTGATGTGAATATATTTTTGTTTTGAGATAATCTCGTTTTAAAACTTGATGGTGGCTCATGCATTTGATTGTTCTGATTATTTAAAATATTCAAGTTTAAATCCGTAATAGGTATTTTATTATTAATACTATTATTCTTTTCAGGACTATGATTTAATTCATCATCATCTAACTCATCATCTCCATATTCTTCAAATGAATCAGATCCCCCAATATCCAAACATTGGACCTCTCCTTGATTATAATCAGTCGAATAATCAATGGAACTACTTTGCATATCTAAAAATGAATCTGTATCATCTGGTAAGGAAATAGTATGTAATGTTGCTCCATTGAAATCAATTGATGCAGAATTAACTAATCTTTGTTTGCCTTTAAAATTACCAGTTGGTTGTGTCGGTGATAGTAACTGTTGTCGTTGCAACACATTATCTGGTCTAATGGGGAATGCAGATGCACTCTTAATAACCGATTTTAAATTTTTTTGTGCCGCTTTGATATTATATGCGTCTGAATATTCAATATTATCACATGTGGTGGTTTTATTAGATATAGTGCTACCACTACTAATAACTCGATCTTCGCCAAATAAAGGTCGATTGCATTGATTTAAATTGATACTATTACTATTATTATTAGAATCTGAAAAATTCTTTAAATTCTCTATGCCATCGATTCCATTCATTTGTAACGTATAACCAATATATGACAACAATTTTTCATTTTGCAATTTTAATGATTTAATTTCAAATTCATATTTAATTAACTCTTGGGAATATTTTTGTTTTTGAGATTTTAATTCAACATCACGAATCGCTTTATTTAAACTGTTATTTCTTATACTTGCAATTCTTGAATTCTCTTCACTTGAATTATTGCTTGATTTGGATGTATTTCTCTTCTTTCGAATCTTCAATATACGATCATTATCATTATCAAGGTTTAAATTAGATGCAGCTACAAGATCTTCCGTTTTCGCTCTATCGTCTTGATCTTCTTTATCGTCATCTTCATTGTAGTCCTCGTCATTTTCTTCTTCTTCTTCCTCTTCTCCTCTTAAAGATAACAATTCTTTAACCAGGTCATCATAATCCAATTTTAAAAATTCATGTTTTTCATCAACCTCTAAATATCGTTCTCGCATCATTTCTAATTCATCCATAATCATTATTTTCGACTGAACTTCTAACTCATTTTCCTTTTGAAGTGCATTGACTTTTTTCTTTAGTTTATTTATTTCATTCTTGTAAATTTGTATTTTATTATAATATTCTTCGTTAGATTTAACATGGCTATTATCTGAATCGCTAAATTCACCACTAGCATTAAATAATTTTTCATCAGAAAGATTTAGTAGATCATCAATGTCACCATCAGTGTCTAAATGTTCATGATGTTGAGCTTCAAATTTAGTCTTCAAATTATGAATTTGTAACTCCAAACTGGTCTTCAAATCTAACCATGCATTAAAATCATTTTCAGTTGATTCTCTTTCCACTTTCAAATCCGTCAATAGCTTGTTATTTTCATGCATTATTTCATCGATCTTCATAGATTTAATATTGATGATTTGATTTTTATGATTAATTTCGTCTTGTAATAATTCTAATTCCTTAATTAAATCTTCATTGACAATTTTCAAATCTGTAATTTCATGTATTCTCTTTTTATATTCATTAACCGAAGGATGTATTATTGAATCAATAGAATTATCGTTTGATAAATCAGTAGATAAATCCGTTGATAGTATATTAAAAGATGTATTTATATGATGCGATGAATGATTCCTTAAAGGAGATAGTTGCTCTAAGAATACATCCTTCTTCGGCTTTGGGCTGGCGGTTATAATAAAAGACTTTGTATTTATTGTTGACGAGGAAGGCATGTTTAAATCTTCCTTTGCAGTAGCGGTATTATTATTATTATTAATTTCCTTTCTATTTATATTCTGAATATTCAGTTTAGAATCATTAAGGGTTAAATCTCTCAGACCTGTTGTACCTGATCTTGATGACACGATTTTATGATTAGGAATACTGTTATTACTACTCATAAGTAAATAATGTTAACTAGAATGCCAATACAAGTGAATAGCGTGTGTAGCGTTTGTATACCAAATGAAAAAAGGAGTGGATTTGAAAATCCAATCGGGTGTATAGAAACAGTAGTTGGACGGATTGGTTTTAGGTGGTATAGGTCGTTAGTTTAATTTTAGTACTTAGTACGTAGTCTTCTTGAGAGAAACGGATACTATAAAGTCGGAACGGGGCCAAAAATGAGAAATGTACTAGTATTTAAGTATTTTTTTCGTTTCTATTGTGGAGCGTGTGATGGTGGGTTTGTTGGAAATTTCACGGTAGTGTGAAAAGGTGTAATTGGTATTTTATTTTCTGAAAGTTTATAAAGACCTTCTGTTGTTCTCGATGAATATAGGTGTCTGTGATGTTAGAGTTTAAGACTGGTGACCTGTTCATTCTAACATCTCAATTGAAGGTGGGAAGAGCGGCAGCCCTAGGGAAACCCGTGGGTCATCTGCAACTTTAATGTACAAGAGCCGGTACGATGCGCTCACTGTTGGCCCAGGCCGTCTTCCGCATTAGGCAGGCGGCCGCTGTTGACGAATTGCCCGATGCGGCAACAACTTGTTTACACATTGTCTACACAACTTTCTCGATCCGGTATACAAAGATATCGTTGGGGAACCCCCCGTAAAAGATCGGGCTTGTGGAGTAGTCGATGGGGGAGGTGCTAGTTGATATCTCTATCGTCCACGTCCAGATACCGTCCTGCTTGCCCATATCCAGCCACTGCTCCCACACTTTTAACGTGTCTTCATTACGTTTTGTTGCTGCAATAAGGGCAGTTTCAACAGAACCTTGAGAAATGCCCTCGTTGATAACCTGAATCAAATCGGGGATGATTCCTGAATCGTAAGTGACATCTGCTGCTACTAAAGTTCGAACGTTATCTGGCAAATAGTCTTCTCCCCACCATAATTTCCTGATTTCATAATTATCAGTCCTCGTACTACCATTCATTTCAATATTATCCTTGATACGTTCAACTAACTGACTATCTCCATCAGTGATGTACAATCTACTTGTAAAAAAGATATTCTTTAAAAGGCAGATACTAACAATACCAGTACCGCATCCCAATTCAACTACATCTCCCTCTAGTTGTTTATCCATTAAATAATTAGAGAGATATAACGATGCTTCCCATGTACGTAACCCTGTTGTTCCTAACCCAGATATTAAATTAGGGGATTCTCTTATTTTTATTTCCGATTTGTTATCAAAAGTGTAAGTTATTATATCCGTATCTGTCGGTTTTAATGGTTTACTCTGCAGCCACTCCATCAAATATTCATAATATGATTCATTAATTTCCATATCTTTTTCATTTTCAAAAACGTCTATAAGTTTCTTTAATATGCACATACTATAATGTGCATTCGTGTGTGATATGTCAACCAAAGCGTCAAGAATTTCATTTTGTGAATCCTCAGATAGTGGGAGTATCAATGAGTTGAAATCCAAATAAGTTATGGATACTCTTTGTTTGAGTCTGGTTATAAATAAATCCATTTTCTGTTGCACATTTTTGATTTTTTT
>JAJMLM010000251.1:0-37104 GCA_030569635.1 Pichia thaimueangensis
CAAATCTGATGGTCTTTATCGTTTGGTGTTCCCACCAATCTATACAAACTACCAATAATCACAGTTATTTTTTCCTCTTACCTCTAAACTATAATATTCGCTGGTCAACTTCCAACTTCTTCACTTTACTCATTGTCTTCGTAGAAATATTCGATACTGTTTAATTTCCATATTTTATGTCTACTCGATCATATTCCTTATCATTCAAAGAAAGACAATCAAGTTTGTCATAATATAGTTACATTCTAAAGCTTTATACGTTTATAGTTAATTTAAAATCTATAGAAAGTCAACAAATCTATTAATTACAATGAGATATAATACAGCTAATTTTATAAAGTAGAAAAATAAAAAGAGACTGGTAAAGGAAGAGGTAAACAACAAATAAATTAACACATCAGTCAAAATCATTGAAATCTTCAATTCGACAACATGTCCCGTTGAATAGAAGTCTATTTGGACTCACCATAAGTCTCCGTTGTAAAACTGGATTATCATCTAAAGACCCATCGAGTCTTGAACGAATAACTCCCTTGGTGGTATTCCTCAAAAGAAGAATTCTCATTTGATCAGGTGTTAATAATTCACCTCTTGGAAATACGCATATGAAACGAGCAACCATTGCAGTTACATGAGGAGCTGCATATGACGTTCCAGATTTAGTTGTATTTCCTTCAAGACCAGATATAAGACTGATATGATTTCCTGGAGCAAAAAGATCAACAGAATTTCCATAATTAGAATAGATTGCCAGATTATCAAAACGAGAACTACTAGCAACGGTAATAACATCCGGAACACAACCAGGAAATGTTTTTTCAGCAAGCTGTTGTTCATTCCCCGCAGCAGTCACTATATGGATCCCAAGAGCCCTTGCTTGTAATATTACTTTATTAAAAGTATCCGTTATTTTATCAGAAAATGATATAGAAAAATGCATAATGGAACCTTTGTAGTTGTCACGCTTCTTTTCTTTCACAACATTTTTAAATACCAACTTAAATAAGGCTATCAACATATTTTTAGTTACTACTTTCTTATTAACTTTCACAATTTTAATTTTTGCATTCTTTAATTGACCACAAGCTGAATTAATAATTCCACAAACCGCAGAACCATGTTCCATTTCCTTATGATCTCCTCTCCAATTATCTCCTATCCCATTTATACAAGTGATGCAATTTAGCCTCGAATCTAGACAAACACCTTCTTCAAATACATAGATGTTGATACCTGTGTAATCAATATCCTGGTAACAAGTAAAACCTCGCTCCAGTGGCAATCTGGAACAAATTCTGGATTTGTTCCATTCACTTGTATTTTTTACCACAAACCTAATTGGTTGGTTATAATACACCCTTTTAATTCTAGAAACCCACTTGTTCAATAAAAGAACATCTTTTCCTTCTTCAGAGAGAACAACTTGATACTCAACACCATCCGTCGTTCTTCTGTAATGCAACGGTTTGAAAGGAACTACATGATGAATTCCCAAAAAATTTGATGCCTCAACTAATTCGGCACTATTAATTGTAAAACGTGTAAGTTCTCGGAGCAATACCTTATGTTGGCCCCAAATTCTGTTAGATTTAGTACCCAACAACACCTGAAAAACATAACTGACAGAATTGCCAGGAACAACACCATCAAAAGGAAGATTCATAATCTTTGATCGTTTTTCATATAATTCAGCAGAAAGTCTTTCATAATGATGCAATTCATCTTTGGAAATTGCTAAAAATTCTTCCCAAGCAAGATCCATATTGATCACTTCATCTTCACCAGCTAAACGTACTCTATTATCAATAACATATAGAGTAAAAGCGTCCACAGGAGGAGCCACCCAATTTTCAACATTATCATTCATAGTTTAATCGTTTAATTTGTTTGTAAATTCTTGTTCAGTATATGTATTGTTAGTATGAACAGTGATACTCTTACAATTTTACTACAATGAAGAGAAAGAGAAAGTGGAAAAAAAATGAATCGAAAAGAAACAGCCAACGTTGCATTGTTTATTGCCCAACAATGCCTCAACATTATGTCCTCGCTATTTCTTCTTTCTGTACAGCGCTGAGCCCCCTAAGTCCGAGATTCCAGATTACTAATTAACTCTGTAAAGTAAATCTTCAATCTTAAATCCCTTATCAGCGGGCGGCGAACGGGGCCTGAAACCGGGGACGCGGAGGCAAACAGAGTATCAGAGAGAAGAGGATAAAGGATAAAGAGGATAAAGAACTGGCCTAACACCACTCTTCCTTTCTTCCCACCTCTCTTGCTTACTTTATCTACAGCATATCCCACTACTCCACCAATATCAATGAGAGACAGCCCAAGCAGCAACCCCCCAACATCTGCCAAGTCAGAAGAGTCCTCGTCCAATGAAACGAGTAAAGAGACCGCCAATATCGAGGATAAGATAAATAACCCCAAACTCAAAAGAACACATGATTCGTCTTCTTCACCAGAAAAGGCTAAGCGGCCAAAGTTGAGACATTCTTCCAATTCAACTTCAGACTCGGACTCGGACTCGGATTTGTGGTTCCAAGAGTTTCCGAGACCTTTGCCACCAACCTTTCCACTACAACCCTATGAACTGTGGTATAATGATAACAAGGACAAAGCCTCGCTTCCTCCGATATATCCAAGTAGCAATAATATGAGTGCTAGAAGTGAACCCAGACTCAAAACACTTCCTGATTTGTCTAGTTGTGCCAGAATTTTTCGGTCATTTTTGTTTCCAAAAGAAGTAAGGAAGGTGTACGAGGACAAGATGAAAGAAGGGTACAAGAAGTTTATTGGGGATGACAGTTCTAGAAAATTTAGGAAATACATTAAATATGACGAGGGAGAACTACGTATTCCGTTTACACACAAGCCATATGTTTATTTTATTCAGTTTGAGTTTCGGGATGTGAAGGATATAGATATTACCAACTACATGGATATTTCTATTTTGACAAAAGAAGAGTTTATGGAGCACATTAATTGGGTTCGAAAGAGAGAGGCAGAAAACGTTGCCAAGTTATCGGCTGAAATAAGGAGTGATTACGAAAAATGGAAGCGGATTTATAAGAGAAACAACGAGGTTACTGAAATTGATTGCACCGATATCGGCATTTATTGGGCTTTCTTAACGGATGCAACGATTGAAGAGATTTCACATGTTAAGCATGTAACGTTAATACTTCCCGAATTTTGGGAATTCAGGGGTATATGTTTAGATAGATGACGGGCTGAAAAGAGTGATCTTATATAATGTTATATTTCTTTGTTTATATATTACATTAATAGTACGCACATACTTATGGACGTTTTCAAAACTAAATAAAAATAAAGATATAGGTGGTTTTATCAAAAGCTAGTATTGTAAACATGCATTTTGGAGGTTTTCAATAGATTTTAGGTTAAGTATAAAAAGACAAATAAATATATGGTTTATCTCGTATGTAACTAGTTGAAGGCAAATAGGGTTGTTCTTCTCAGCTGGCTTTGCTATATTTATACAACCTATCCACGTTCCTAACCAGAACTACACTAGAGAGGAAACTTAGTGATTACATTTTAAGTTCGGTAATACCAGATAATGTAATAATTCGATTAACGTAATAATATAAATAAGTTATAAATATAATATGAAACCGGTGTCTCATATATGAGTAGCACTAGACTCTCTTAATGATTGTTCCTCTCCTAGAACTCCCCTAGGTGCTCTTATATTCCCCAGACAATCATCCTATGTCCGTACATAGGAATCAGCTTTATAGAGAATAGACTTTGTGGCCAGCAGCAGACAGTATCCGTCGTCCCCAGCCACTACATCACCAAGACTGGTGCATATATATGGCATATGTCATAGTGATAATAAATTGTAAGCTTATAACTCTTCTGTGTCTATGAGTTGTAGTTTCCTCAAATCGCACTTGCTCGTATTTCTATTTCTTCCAATTTTAGCACTACCAACCATTGCTATCATTTCTGCGTAACTCGAAATTTCTTTTTATCTGTTTAGATACCAATCGGGTTAATGATGGTCAGTCAGATATCCATCTGTTCATGTAGTAATATTCATACTGTCCAATATTCCTTCCAATATACTGTTAACACCACCTATCTTAACATCAGCACATGGTGTTTAAGTCGATGGCGTATATTTAAAAAGAAAAATTAAAATGTTAGTTGGTGAAGCAAAAAAGTTTCTTAAACATGTTATTTACGAATATTACAGTCAGAGTCAACCGTATCAAGAACAGAAACTTTACACGGTTCTTTCGACATGCACTCTAATTTGGTATCTTCTTTTGATTCTGTATTCTGTATTGCAGCCTCTTCATTAAAACAATTTCTTCCGGTTTATGTTTTGCAGGAAGTTGTATGAAAAATACAAATATCTACAAGATTAACACACAGAAAGCCATAGTAACGTAAAATACTGCTTGAAATGTGTCATTCAAGGCCCATTGTTCTTCATGAGTCTTAGCTGAAGACATATTACCAATTATTGATGGAAGAAGTGCAGCACCAATACTTAGGCATACTTATGAGCAGCTCTGATATATACCATTGACAACACCTTGTAAATGTAAAGGTGTGTGTCCAAGAACCTGCGCAATATACAAATTGAAAAATATTTTTGCACTGTATCCATAAATAGAGACAGAAAGAATCCAATCTACATTTCCAATAGGAATTGTTAACACTTAAATTCAGTCTGGGAAGCCAAATAGTGTCCTCCCACACACACTGATCCCGTTAAAATAAATATATTTTTCACTTCAGCCATTTCAAAAAATTCTTGCCTGAAAACTAGTGCGCCAAGGAGTAATCCCAAAGAATGTGGAAACACCTTCAATGCAACAATTTTGGCACTGTAACCTTCAATTTAGTTATAGTAATAAATTTCAATTGTTTGGATTATAGTGAATGCGGCATAATACATACGGGTGGTAACTAAAAAGGTAAGAAAATTTGGTATATTTTTTATTTCAGGCAGATACAATAATTGGAATCTTGGTAACTAGCTTTCAGTATCATTCCTGTGCAAGTTTTTAACTTGGTATCTTTTGACAAAAAGTGTTTCCTAAAAAAAGACACAGAAATATAAAGAACTTAATGATTAAAAGAATGTGAGTTTTGAGCCTTTTTTAACTTTTATCTTCTTCTATGAGTTCTAAAATGATTAATAAAATTCCAGCATTTGATAAAAAGGCAGCCACAAAATAGATATTATAAAGGTTCAATTTTTTATTTGTTTCAGTTCTTTCTATGAGAGTTATTAAAAAAAGAAAAGAATATCAATGCTTAATGACCATGCAAAACAAAGCCAAAAAAGAAACTACTGTATCCATCTTTTGTTAACGATAAAGCACCTTCTAAAATAACGGCAGCACCGAAAATACCAACCAATGTAATCACAAAGCCGGTAAGTGCTTGCGGTAAATATTTTTCCGCAAAAGCAATAGTTGAAGGCGCCAATGTTGAAGCACCAATTCCTTGAATTTGTCTCATCACAATTAATGAAATGATACTTGAATGTGGAATCAAAGCACAGAGTAGAGAACATACCCACATAACAGTCAAACCAACCAGAAAAAGGTTATATGGGCCAATAATATCAAATATTCTTCCACTCACTATAATCAAAGATGCCAATGTTAATGCGTAATCCGAAATGACCCAACTTGCAATTGACAAACTCACATTGGATTCTTGTTGAAGGTTTTCTAGTAAAGTGAAGGGCGCTGCAGTATTAACATTGCCAAGAACTTTTCCAACCAAGATGAGAGTGTAGACAACAAAAACGTTTTTTTCTCCAGGGAAAAATTTATTTTGCTTCTGTTAACTGCATCTTTTATAGAGTTGTATCATTTCATTCCTTCGATTGTGCCAGTAAAATAATTTATTTTTGAACATATATTTATATGGTTCTCTCAGAAGTCAACTTAGAACTGAGGCAATCTGCAGACATCACTATACACAAAACTGGAGCAAACCATCTCTTTTTTTAAAGTGGCACAACGGACCCTAATGATTATTAATCAAACACAGAGGCCAATGCCCAAAACACCCATTCATTATCCACGTCTGAGGTCTCAACACCCCTCGGCTGAAGCGCCGAGTGCCATTTTTTGATTTGTCATCACGTACCAAATGTACTATCATTGTTTCTTCTTTTTATAAGCATCAATAAATGATAAATGTGTCAATTAGTTGATTAAATTAATAAAGAAATAAAGAAATAAAGAAATTAAAAAAAAATTAAAAATGAACACATGTTGTTCGGTTATCTTTGCAAATCGACAACACAAACTCTATCCGTTTTACTACCCCCAAAAACAATAGCCCATCGGACACCCCTAGATGCCTCCTTCGCCAACGCATTATAAATATTTGTAATAAAACTCCGAGGAGCATCTCTTGCAATACCCCCAACCCTACGTTTCCATTCATCTGCCTGGTTAACCGAAGTGATAGAAATCATGTCTAATACCTCTTCTTTTGCCTCAATAATGAAAACCGGAGCATTTGACATTTGTCCAAGTAATTCAGATGCTGCCTTTTTGGCATCCTCTTCAAGACTCCATGTATCCCTTTTGTTGTTCTTTTTATTCGCATTATGTGCATTATTTGGAACAATGATGAATTTGTGATTTTCTTCCAATGATGTGTTCACTTGTGAATGGTCAACAAAATTATTATTAGAATTACCAATAGTACTATTATTATTGTTGTTTTCTTGAACTGTCTCATCACTATTATTATTCGTACTATTACTTTCGTAATTGATAATTGAAACCAATTCAAACATGTCAATTTCAATATCAGTCTTGGTTTCCAAGTTCCTTAATCTCATCGGTTTGTATTTACTTGGTTTTCCCCGCTGTAAAGAGTCTAAAGTAGTCTGTGCTTTGATGAAGAGCACCAGCTTGACACTATCTGCCCTCGCTTCATTAACCATATCTTCAACACTTAATCTATTTTTAATAACATCGGCACTGATCCCCGCCTTCCATAATTCGTTGAGCAAATAAGGAACAACTTCCTTTAATAAATTAGTTGTGAATATCCCAATCAAAACATCACATTTTTGAACTCTCCAATCAATCCTATTTTGTTTTATTTTTTGAAACTTATTAGCAATTTTCATTTTATCCCCACTTTTGAAAATTTCTTGATACTTTTTCATCGAATTGAAAAGGAAATCCCAGGCAACTCTTAACCCAACAGCATTTGGTAGACTCTTAGGACTTTTGTTTCTAGCCAATTCAGCAATCAATCCTCCATATCTACCACCTGCACCAATAACACTTCTGAATTTTTCTTCATGTACAATGACAAACATCAACCCGCCTTTATAAAAATGTGCATTGTATCCGCTGAACGGATTAATTTCAATTGTAAATAAAACCTCAAATCTTTGTAAATATTCTATAACTTTGCTCAGATAATTCAATGCTGTATCAATCCTCGTTAACAATGGACTATCCAACATGAGCTTTTGCAACTTACTCTTACAATTTGAAATATTCAAGCCAAAATCAAATTGAACCAATTCATTTAATACTGTACTAGAAATATTGAGTTCTTGTTTCAAAATCGTCTTTGCTTCTTTCATATTCTTTGTAAATCCCACTTCGGATAAAACTCTAGAAACCATCAAGATCTGCGCAGATTCAATACCACAATATTCTAAAACTGTTTCTAAAAGACCACAATGATTCAAAATGATTTTCACATTGTGCGTTTTCAAGAATGGGAATATATTAACAATTTCAGACCCAACTCGTATACATTCAGCATCATAAAATGGAAGATAATCAACAGGATCGTTGGAATTAGTTATAATGTCAAAATCAATTTCTTTGAATTTAAGAGGACCTGCACTTTCATCATTTTCGTTGGATCTATATACACAATCAACACGATAAACTTTATGAGCCTTAAGTTTAGTTCTGCCAAGTAACCTTGCAAACGGTAAAGTTAGATCATACGGTAATTGAAGCACAGAGCCAGATCTATCCAAGACCTGATATAATAAATAATTTGAATCATACAATGGACTTTTCGGAAATATTTTACCACTCGTGTCATTGAAATTAACAGCTGCGTGATTTTTAAATATTTTTT
This sequence comes from Pichia thaimueangensis, assembly GCA_030569635.1. NCBI lineage: Eukaryota > Fungi > Ascomycota > Pichiomycetes > Pichiales > Pichiaceae > Pichia > Pichia thaimueangensis. Next base: position 8,128 of record JAJMLM010000251.1, read on the forward strand.
CAAGCTCATGTACGATTTTTTCATGTAAAAGCATATCTTTGATTTCTGGTGTTTTTAAATGATCACCAAATAATAAATCTTTAGCAAAACTATAAGGTTGAGAAAATAAAATATTTCTAGCTTGATGATTCCAGGATGATGATGGATCCACCAATGCATTTAAAGCTTCTTTCATCAAGTCGTCCTGTTGTTGAACTCTTATTAAACCGCTACTTAATAATTCCTGAGCTGAAGGTCTCCGTGTTGGATCATGGTCAAGCAACATTTTGATAATTTTCTTTTCGGTACTTAACCTCTTACTGTCAAAATCCAAAGGAAAAACAATAGACAACGTACGTAAATTTCTAATAGCAGTATATCTCTCCATTGCAGTACCCAATGCATATATCATTTCAAAAAATATAATACCCAAAGAATAAAGATCAACTTTTTCATTATAGGTACCATTACCATTGAGAACTTCATCTGCAACATACAAGGTGGTTCCAATTTCTGATGTCAATTCTTCAGCAGATTTATGCAGATCTAATTTGCTAGGCGATGAAATAACATTCAAATTATGCACATTTTTGGCCAAACCAAAATCACCAATTTTAACATTTTGATTTTCATCAATGAAAATATTCATTGGTTTTAAATCACGATGAATGATTCCCTGGGCATGGATGTGTGCCAATGCCTCTAATATTTGTCTTAATATTCTCCAATAATTATCTGAATCTTTAGGCAATCCTTGACGGATTAAATCGAAAAGAGTACGATTTTCACAATATTCCATCTGAATAAACAAAACTGAACGCTTTTTGGTCTTGACCTTACTTTGAGAAACTTGCGGGGCTTTAACAGTGACATCAGGAGTTCCAAATTCAAACGGATTGTCATCATCTTCTCCTTCGTCACTAATTTCACTTCCTTCTTCAGATGAAGAATTTAATGCATTCCCCACTGACTCATCTGAAAATGAAAAATCAATAGACTGATTATGAGAGCCTGATATAAAATCAGTGAAACTTTGACTATTTGTTCTTGTATCACTATATGACCTGACACTCAAGGCATTATTGTTTGGATCATTATTGTCGTCATCATCCTCATCGTCATCATCATCATCATCATCATCATCATCATCAGAATCAAATTCATCATCACTTGAATCAATTGCAGATGATTTAAAATCATGATCATCCTCCAACCAAGCGGCAAAATATCTCACCACATATTGATGATTTAGTCTAGCTAACAACATGACTTCATTCAAAATTTTGGACAACTTATCCTCGGTATGTCTAATTTTTTTAATTGCATAAAACCGACCATCTAATCTATTTCTGGCCTTAACGACTTCACCAAACCCCCCTTTACCCAACACACCAACCTCTTCAAAATCTTGTGCATATCTAGAATAAAACTTCGGTGCAAACGTTGACAGTCCAAATGACTCTCTTTTAAATCTCCTATTTGTCATTACAGAATTACTACTTAAACCATTTTGAGTCATCGTAGTAACTGACATATCCGTCGAAGAAAGGTTATTATTGAATGAAACATCATTTCCCTTTGAAATAGATGATTTTCCAAGTAATGATTCCAATGGTGACACATTTAAGGATAAACGTAAAAATTTCGAAGGCAATAACTCCAACGGATCTGGTCTTTTCTTTGTTTTGAATTCGAAAATACTATGTAAGAACTCATAAATTGAACCCTCCAGTCCGGAACAACTGGTTAAGAAATCGGTTGGATTTTCAAATTCATACACAACATCAGTTCCTAATATCATTTGTAAAACAACTACCCCCAGATCCCACACATCGGTCTTTCTTTGAGGCTTCATGTACAAAAGTTTATTTTTCGGATTGATCCTCTCTGGAGCAATCCAACCACTCGCTGCAAATGGGAGTAAGTCATCAGTGTCATTTTGATTCAGATTTGGATAATTATACAGCATATTCATTAATGTGTATCCATATGTTGAATTATTTAATTTTATTGTTGTGGAATCTGTTGATTCGGGTTGATGTATTGAAATGGAGTCAAGTGTAATACAACGGTGGATCAGACCGTGTTTGTGCAAATACTCCAAATTTTCCAACATCTGGACCGTCCATTCTCTTGCGGTATTGATATTGACATAAGAAATAGATTGTAGTAAATCCCCTAGTGATTCCGTATATTTGGATAAGATTCTAACAGTCCAAACACATAATTTTTCAGTTTCATTTTTCAGGTTGATCTTCTTAGTTGTTTTTTTAGCTGCTGAATTATGCAAAGATTCTTCTCCATTGGACAAAATTTCTTTCTTGTCAATGTGGAATGCAATAACGTCATCCTGTTTCAAATCACAAATGGCCTGCAATTCTTTTTCCAATGTTAAAATGTATTTCTTACCCTGACTTCCCTTCCAAAAGGGGTTATTTAGTTCAACTTCACTTAAAAGATATTGTAGATCCTTTTCATAACCTTTTTTATTTTTCCCATATTTTCGTCCGATGGTGAGATGGTTCTTTTCTTTCAACAAGTCTGAAATTGCCTGAAATGTTGGGGTGTTTTCTTTAATATAGGGCTTTACCAAATACTGTTTTGAAATATTCTTTAAAAGACCATTTGGTTCTATTGGGACAAAACCCGTAATAACTTTGAATTTAAAATTGATCCAACTCAAATGGACATCAATTGGCTTATCAAAAACAAAATAATTAGATTGGGTACTTGAGTTGGGCATCAATTCATCATTTAGAGTGGAAGAAGGTCGAGTTTTAGTTGGGGTACGTGGCATTTCGTTATTACTATCCATTTCATTTTCACTATAATTATTATCCATGAAATCCTCAAAATTATCGTTACTACTTTGATATCTTCTTTTCATTTCCATTTCAACCATTTCATCCAACAATTCCTGTTCTTTTTCTCTTTTGATTTCCATTTCTTCTTGCTGTTGCTGTTTAATTTTTTCTAGTTCCTCTTGTTCTTTCATGATTCTTTTCTTTCGTTCATCTTCCAATGATTCAGTTTTAATACTGCTCTTTATCTCATTCAAGTATTCAAAAATCTCACTATAGAGGATGAATACAATTGGTTGCCCTTTATATTCTCTCAATAACTGCTTACATTTTTCCTTGATGACAACAATTTGGGAATCCATAATATTTTGAACATGCAGAAATCTATATAAAGGAGCCGAAAGTGGATACGTTGCTGTGAATTCTATTTCTAAATCTACCGAACATACTTTTTCATCTGAAGTATCGGATGAAATATGAAGGATGAACTTATGTGGTGGTTTTTTGTTCCATGCACTCTTCTCTGGGGTGAGGTCTTTTAGAATATCAGGGTAAATTGCCTGAATGGCCTCCCATTCATTTTCCTGCTGCTCTTCAGGAGACTCCATTATATTTGGGGGCTATTCTAAATGTAATAGCAGTTGTCTGTTAATATGATTGTGGTGTTCAAACGCTAGTGGAGACGGCCTAGTTTATTATTGCAGGGGATAATATGAAGTGTGAATGAACTAAGACGGCAAAGCTAATCATGTGCTGGGGCCGCGTAGAGAAAGATCAACACTTTCCACTTTGACACTTGACACCTAACCATTTTCCTTTCTTCCGGGGAGGGGCCTACGAAGAGTGAATACATTCCTGCAGGATAAACATTTTTAATAACATCAGCAATGTCACATAAGGAGAGGAAAACACAATTTGTTTCAGACCTTGTCGGGGGAACGACTGCCGATATCTATACGGTAACGTCAATCTCGGCCGTATCTTACCTGGTGTGGTGTGTGCTTAAGAAAAGGTCGACACTGTTTGAAGGAACGAGGAAACATGAATCTCCCGTTGCCACAATTATCGATTTTTTACTCAATTGGAACAACTTATTATTATCAACGACGATTTATGCCGACAATATTCCACTATTGATTCTATTGAACGTGTTACCGTTAATTCCTGTACTTCTCTCCTCAACCACGGAAATAAAGAAACAGGTGAAACATACAAGAAAGGCGGTTGTTAATTTAAAAAAACTGACAGTGAGACAATTTTTACCATTCAAGACTTACATCACTGTTTACCGGGCACAGATGATGGTCATCACGTGTATCTGTATCATGGCCGTTGATTTCCAAGTTTTCCCAAGAAGATTCGGCAAGGTTGAAACATGGGGGACGAGTTTGATGGATTTAGGAGTTGGATCGTTTGTGTTCAGCATGGGGTTGATCAGTGCAAGATCGTATTTGGGGCCGTTATTTGAGTCTAAGTTTAGTTATTCGAGAACCATCATCAAAAGTTTCAAAAATTCCATTCCCATTTTCATCCTTGGATTTGTTCGTTTGATCAGTGTCAAATCGGTTGACTATCATGAGCATGTCACCGAATATGGTAAACATTGGAATTTTTTCTTCACTTTGGGATTTTTACCGATTCTCAATGCGATTTTTGCACCGGTGATTTTGAGGTTATCACCGTTAGTTTCAAGTTTACTAATTTCCATCTTCTACGAATACCTTTTACTAGGTGGTGTGTTGGAATATATTATTGTTGGTCCAAGGGATACATTGGTTGGTGCCAACAGAGAGGGGATTTTTTCATTGTTTGGATATTTCCCGATTTTCTTGAATGGATTGGCACTGGGATCATCGATACTACCCGTTATCTCAATTCCAAATTCCTTATTTAAGATAGGTATAAGCAGGGAGGCATTGATCAAACAATACAAGACAAACGGCAAAGTTGGAATGTCATCATTAAGGGCGATGTTTATCCTATCCGTTGCTTTTCAAGTCTCTTATTACATAATCGATACCTGTTACATCTATTCTGTTTCACGTCGTATGGCGAACCTTTTGTATGTGATATGGGTGAGTGCATACAACTGCACTTTCCTCTTTTTGTACGGACTGATTGAGGAAAAATTGGTCTGGGGTAAGGCCGATGTTGAAGTTGTTACAGAGTCGGTAAGTGAGGATGGTGTTGAAATAGATACCAATATTGATGACATTGTTTCCGATCAATATGTGCCTACATCACTTACAGCAGTTAACAACAACAGTCTCTTATTGTTTCTTTTGTCGAATATGTTAACGGGGTTAATAAATTTAACGTTTAATACCATTGATGCAAGTGATTTCGTTAGTATGGCGATTCTCATATTTTACGAACTTGTGCTTGCCGGTATTAGTATTGTACTATACAAAAGAGATATAATTATAAGATAAACTTATAGGGAAAGAAAATTATGATTTTTTCAAGGCTTCGAAACGTTTTTTCAAATCATCCAAATCATCAAGTTGTTTTTTAACCTGTGGTTTAACAATCTTCTCCTCTGTATTACCATTATTACCACCATCACCATTCTTAGCATCTACATCATCATCCGAAAACTCCTCATCTTTATATTTTTCTTCATTGTATATATCGATCTTATAAATATCACACAACTCATTCATGTAATCATTAACAACGGCATCTTCATCATCGCCTCTGAGTTTGCGGACAATCTCAATATACACTCTATCTTCCAAATCTAGAGGTGAACCTTTCGATATTTTTGTTGTTGTATCAGGAGAATGGGCTAATACATTTGGTTTATCGATACATTTATTCAACGCCAGCGTCAACTTGTGTAGTTCTTTAATATCGTCAGAGAGATAATCCTGAGCGACGATGACATTTCTGACAACTTTGGTTACCCTATCCAGCTTGATTTCTTCTTGATGCACATTCTCTCCAGCTATATCGTTATCTTCGATAGTGATGGGTTTATTTTCTTCGAGTTTTATCAATGGTTGCTGTTGTTCAGGTCTTGAACTATTATTATTATTATTACTATTATCACCAAATGTGAATCCTAAAAATGACCATGAAATACTCCTACTTCCACCATTTGACCCATCCCCCCTCAGATGTTGTCTTCGTTCCTGTATCTGTCTATCATTGGCCAATTCCCTCTGGACTTCAACCATACCGATCAATTTGGAAACGGAATTTTCCAACACGGCCAGCTCACCAATGAGGTCCTCCCAAACATCGGCAGACCGATCGTTTCTCACTAACTGTGCCAATTTCATCTTCAAAATGTCCAAATTCCTCTCAAAAGATCTGGAATCATTGGCTAATTTGACCAAATTTCTCAATTCTGGAACAATCAATGTCTCAATCGTGTGCGTCGATAAGGCTCTTGATTTAGACAGTTTGAAGTCGAGCTTGGATTTTGTCGTTCTGATGAGTAGTTTCAACTGCGAGTCGGCTTGCATGTAGGCGGGGTTAGGTTGCTGATTGTGTGTTTGCTAGTCAATTTGAAGTAGAATGGGTAAAGGTACATGCAACATGCATACTATACACTACAGTTTCCTACCCTGTGCTCTGTGCAGCTTAATCTCTGTTGCGGCGAGAGGCGAGAGAGTCGAAATTAGTAAGTGGGAATTCGGGATATTGTGCACCAGCCACTGGAGGATCAATTTGTGGCGGTACCAAAGAAGTAAGGTGGATTAATTAGAATGGGTTTATAGATTATATAAAAGCTATCAAAGACGAAGAAGATAAAAGTGAACGTATGTGTATTATATATATATAAAGAGAGATATTATTGTATTAGTTAGAAGAGTATCACGGTAGGCCTGAGATCGCACAGCCAGTAGAGCCCTTAGGAGAGATTCCACAGGGTGTAATAAATAATAATGAAATAATAAGGAAAATAATAAGGAAAATAATATGAATCTGATGACAATCAAATGATGAATTCATCCATTGATAATACAGGTCTATCCAAAACCATTTCTTGTGCCTTTCCAGACCAGATTGCCAATCTGTTAAGCGCACGTTTGTAAGGTTGTCTGCAAGTACGATTCATTTCAGACTCTTTTGTCAATGCAAAATTGATGGATCTGTTGTTATGTCTGTATTGGAAGGTCTGTTTTGTGGATTGGGAATGATTTTGAGGTTGGTTGGATGGTTCAATGTTGAGGAATTCTGTTAGCATGATTGGTGGAGGGTTATTATGAGAGGTGGTGGTGGGAATGGTGTTTTGGGTTTGATATTGAGATTTCTTCTCCATTTGATGATTTCTATTTGAGGGATTCAGGAAATTGAAAGAGGAAGATGGGGATAACAATTTGTTTGAGTTGTAGATGTCATCAGCTTGAGATAAGTTCAAATTGAGCAATTGAATTTTTGCCTTTTGATGGAATGAAGAATATTCGGATTTTGATTCAGGCGGTGGAATAACCATGTTATTGGTGTCCGAAGTGGAAGAACAATCTGATTGGGAATTAGTGGATGCAGAATTTGACAAAAATTTAAATTGATCAATGATGTTATCAACTTGGGAAACACCTGTTTTGACTTCATCGATGATTGGGATTGCGATATTGAACTTATCATTAGTCGAGGAGGAAAAGGAAGATAAAGATGAAGAAGAAGGAGAAGATAAAAAGTCTGAATTTTCAATTTCAGAGAAGGGAGAGGTTGACCTTTGATTGACCATGATATTTGAATCTAAGTCGGAATCAACGTCCAAATCAATGTCAAGATTGATATCGTCTAGATCTAGATCAATTCCCAGGTCTAAATCATCCAGATCCAAGTTCAAGTTTGGAGAGGAAGAAGAAGAAGAAGAAGAAGAATCTTTATCCTCTTGGACATCACTTTCATCGTTGTTTAAAGAGATATCGAAATTTGGATGTGCCATGTGGGAGAGATGTGCATTACTTAATTGGATCAATCTTAATTGACGTTGGAATTTCAAATCGTGGTTTAAGTCATATGGTTTTTCATGGTTTAGAGGTATCGATTGAAAGTTGTTTATATTCGCTAGCGGGGAATCTTCACCGAAGAGAGAGTACGAAGAGATAGAAGAAGCTGCTGGATTTTTCTTAAAATCTTTCTTGGAATCTTTTCTAGATTCCTTCTTTGGCTTGGATTCTTTCTTTTGTTTTTTCTCCTTTGGTAATTTCTTTTTAAGATCCTTGGCCAGCTTCTTCTCTGAAGATTTAGAAGGCTTTAGTTTTTTGTTTTGGAATGTTGTCGAATCGGCAAGATCAAGATCGACATCGAGATCGACATCGATGTGCCTGTTGCTTCTCTTGGAACGAGATGCGGAGGACATTGTTGTTTGAGTGGCTGGAATATGGGGGATTAGTGAAAAGTATTAAAAAATAGGGGAGTTTAGAGGAAAAAGAAAAGAAGAAGAGGTGATAAAGAAAGAAAAAGGGGAAGGGGAGGAGAGGGAAAGAGTTAGCAGTAAAGGGGAAGAAGGGTGGAGACAAATAGCAAGCAAGGAATATAATGGGTGCAGAAGTACTAGAATAGTGGATAAATTATAAGTTGACAGGAAATTTTTCAAATTTTTTTCTTTTTTTCTCTTTTTTTTCCGTTTTGGGAATTTCGCATTTCTGAGGTTTTTTTTCTTTTTTTGTCGGGTCGGCGACGCGTCGAAACGACGGAACGTTCTCGAATTCCGGAGTTGCCGTTTGCCGTTGTGTGATGTGACAAAGTGACGGTTGGCTCGGTCTATATAAGTTGTACGTTTCTACCCTTTCTGTACTTGTGGCTCTGCTTCTGCTTCAGACACTGCAACCTCTCTTCTCTTCTCCTCTTCCATCAAACACAGCACAATGCTACAAAGAAACACACCTCGTCTCATACTATCTTATAACTCAAAGAAGCTGCTCTCTTCCCCTCTTTCAACAGGGGCAAGACCACTACTACTTTCCATTCCATCATCTTCCATCAATACTAACAATGTTATTAATACAACTGCAACCACTCAAATTATCCACAAAATCAATTCAAAAGTTTCCATCAATTCCTTCTCCTCAATAAGGTCCTTCCATAGTTCATCCCGGAAACTCGTGGAACTACGTATGAACAAAGATCAACAGGATGAACCAGCTTTGAAAAAATTCGCAACAGATTTGACAGAAATGGCCAAAAACGGGAAATTGGACCCAGTCATTGGTAGAGATGAAGAAATAAAAAGAACTATCCAAATTTTATCAAGACGTACAAAAAATAATCCAGTATTGATTGGTAATGCAGGTACTGGTAAAACCGCAATTTTGGAAGGTTTGGCACAAAGAATCATCAAGGGTGAAGTTCCTGAAAGTATGAAGGATAAAAAAGTTATTGCCTTAGATCTAGGTAGTTTGATTTCCGGTGCTAAATATAGAGGTGAATTTGAAGAAAGGTTAAAGGCAGTCTTGAGTGAATTGAATGATCAAACAATTCTATTCATCGATGAATTGCACATCCTTTTAGGTTTGGGTAAATCAGAAGGTTCCATTGATGCCTCAAATCTGTTGAAACCGGCATTGGCTAGAGGTCAATTACAATGTTGTGGTGCAACAACCATTGATGAATATAAAAAATATATTGAAAAGGATGTCGCCTTGGCAAGAAGATTCCAACCAATTTTAGTCAATGAACCAACCGTTGAGGATGCAATCTCAATTTTAAGAGGTTTAAAGGAAAAATATGAAGTTCATCATGGTGTTAGAATTACTGATTCGGCATTAGTTACCGCAGCAGTCTATTCAAACAGATACATCACAGATAGATTCTTACCCGACAAGGCAATCGATTTGGTCGATGAAGCATGTTCTGCTCTAAGGTTACAACATGAATCCAAACCAGATGCAATCCAAGAATTGGATAGATCTATCATGACCATCCAAATTGAATTGGAGAGTTTAAGAAAGGAAACAGATGAAATCTCAGCAGAACGCAGAAAGAAATTGGAAGATTCCTTGAAAATCAAACAGGATGAATTGGAGAGATTGACTAAAATTTGGGATGATCAAAAGGCAGAATTGGATAGAATCAAACAATTAAAATTAGAAATTGAAACAGCTAAAAATGATTTGGAAATTAAGAGACGTGAAAATAATTTTGGTGAAGCCTCCAGATTACAATATGATACAATCCCTGCCTTGGAACATAAATTGAATGAATTGATCAAAAGGCAAGAAGCTAATGAAAGAGGTGAAAACGATGAAGAAACAGGAAACACCCTACTACATGAATCAGTTACTTCCGATGATATTGCAAGGGTCATTTCCAAGGCAACTGGTATCCCCGTCCAAAATATGATGAGAGGTGAAAAGGATAAGTTGTTATACATGGAGGAAGCCTTAAAGGGTAGAGTCGTTGGACAAAATGAGGCAATAGAATCCATTTCGAATGCAATCAGATTACAAAGAGCAGGTTTGACCGATGAAAAGAGACCTATTGCCTCCTTCATGTTCTTAGGTCCAACGGGTACTGGTAAAACCGAATTAACTAAGGCAGTTGCGGATTTCTTATTTGATAATGAAAATTCAATCATTAGATTCGACATGTCGGAATTTCAAGAAAAACATTCAATTATGAGATTGATTGGTGCTCCACCTTCATATGTCGGTTATGAGGAAGGTGGTGAATTGACTGAACAAGTTCGTAGGAAGCCATATTCCGTTGTTCTTTTCGATGAATTCGAAAAGGCTCATAAGGATATCTCCAAATTGTTGTTACAAGTTTTAGATGAGGGTAAATTGACAGATTCCCAAGGTAATAAGATTGATTTTAGAAACACGTTAATTGTTATGACTTCCAATATCGGCCAAGATTTGATGTTGGAGGATAATCCAAACAAGACTGAAGTTCTAGATTTAATGAAGTCTTACTATTCACCGGAATTCATCAACAGAATTGATGAAGTTGTCACCTTCAACAAATTGTCAAGGGAGGCATTAAGAAATATCGTTGATTTGAGAATTGAAGAATTACAGGAGAGAATTGTAGATCGTCGGATCGAATTGATATTGACCAATGAATCAAAAGATTGGTTGACTAAACATGGTTATGAACCAAGATATGGTGCTAGACCTTTGAATAGATTGATCAAGAGAAAGATCTTGAACCCAATGAGTAGATTGATGTTGAAGGGTGAAATCAATTCCGGTGATAAGATCAATATCTCTGTCGATACCGAAAAGGATGATTTGATTATAACTGCAACACACACCGACTCACCAACTTCTGAAGAAACAGAAGTTGAAAAATAATGAAACCATGTTTATAGATATTTATAACCTTTTTTCTTCTAACTTTCTACAATTATTGTTTTTTATGTATTGTTTTGAGTAATTTACGATTTTATTTTACTTTATTTGTTGTGATTGGGTGATAAGATATGGAAATATCGTACTTACCCGGCTATAACGAATTCACATAGAAGATGCTGGTGAATGTAAATATAACAATGAAGGTGTAGGTTATTGTTATGGTGTTTAAATTAGGGTAATCTGAACATATCGGATTTACCGATTTGTAAACGGTTTACATGTACTCAAGGTTATTGAGTACTAAATTATATATATATGAAAAAGAATATCCTCTTTTTTAATATTTGGTTTATTTTATAGGTATGTGGTATTTTAGTTTGTTTCATTTAATTCATAACATCGTACCTTTCAATAGGCGTAAATAGTATGGATATTACTAATAAGATAATCAACTTACAACATTATTTTATTGTACTGCATGCATGCATATAAATACATGCATTTTCGCCATTGCCAACTATCCCTGTCTATATGTAAAATGAATCAGTTAGGTTGTTAAGTATCGTCCGTGTCCCTCAAAGAAGATTTGGTAGAGGGACGTCTGAGCTTGACTCGAAAACATATCATCATTTCATTTTACTGTTGCCAGAGAAAGAATTTTCAAAAAATTATGAAGTTTTGGTTAGCATCACACCTTTGACAGTGATCGACTAGAAGAAAAAAAGGGGGGTGACGTCCATGCTACAAGTGAGCTCCATTGGGGTATCATCGACAGGCCAGTACCTGCCAATGACAATCATCATATCCATCGTTAACACCACATAGTGCTTTGCAGAATACACCCATTAAAAGCAGAGTGATTTCAAACAAGGAGATGTGCACCGTGTCCGAACAATCGAAACGGTAGCACTATCCCCCGAGAGTTCCAAACAGAGACTAGTTGGACCAAGTTACCCCCAGACACAGATAGGCGATGATAACACAACGAACGACAAAGTCTCCATAACTAACAACAGAAAACGAGAACGCCATTCAAAAGGTATTCCATCTTCAAGTCCAACTGAAATTGCTAAATGGCTCACGGAATGGAGCAACCCGAAATGGACCCTTATGAACGCCGAATCTGCTGCTAGGAGACCCGTCTCCCATCTGAAGGGGTAGAACCAGAACCGGTGTCCCTGCTGGAAGGTGGATTTGTAGTGGTCCATCTGACGTTGCCGCCTGAAAATGTGTGCCGGAGACTTTCCCCAAGACGAAGTTCTGGGCAGACACAGATGTGCCGCCCCTTATGTATGTCTCGACAGATGATTCTTGAACCATGGACGTGAAAAAGGAAGAAGGTTCAAGAGGGAGGATGCAAGGGATCAGAAGAGAATAAATAAGTGGAAGAAGAAAGACGAAGTGGTGAAGAGAAAAGAGTGAAGAATTTGCAAGTGGCAACAACGCTCAGCGCTGAGCGCCCGGTGAGGGTTTCTTCTTCTCTTGTTCTTCTTCTTCGCCTTTGCTCAGCTGACGGGTTGTGTATGGTATCACATCTTGCATACATATATACGTACATCATATATGCTACAGAGCCACATTGGAACAATGATAGGATTCTTGAATTACAACACTCTTCTGCAGGTGCTCAATGCCGCCTCTTCCCCGCTTCGAGGCCCCGAACAGCAGGCGGCAGAGTCACAATTGAAATCATGGGAAGCCGAAAAGGGATTCCACTATTTGCTACAGTCGATCTACATCAACACACAACTAACCCTCCAGGTGAGATGGCTCGCCGTCATCTGTTTGAAGAACGGTATCGAACGCTACTGGAGGCCAACGAGAATCAACGCCATTACCAAGGAGGAGAAATTGGAGATCAGAAAGAGACTCTTCGATACCCTCGGTGAATCAAACAATCAATTGACTATCCAGAATGCACATTTGGTCGCCAAAATAGCAAGGTTGGACTTCCCCGTTGAATGGCCAACACTATTTGAGGACATGATCCAAGTTTTAGAATCCTGTTTTAATAATATGAACGATCCTATATCTATCGTTAAATTGAACAATCTGATGGTCATCTCAAATCAAATCTTGAAAATATTGGCAACTGTTAGAATCGGTAAGGCAAGGCTGATGATGCAAACAAAGGCACCAATCATATTCCCGCATTTGGTGAAGTTCTACACCCTATTTTTCGATCAATGGATCACAAACAACAACTTTGATTTGACCATCATGGAAGTAGGTTATATCTTTTTGAAAAACATCAGAAGGTTGACTGTTGATGGTTATGAATACCAAAATAGAGATAAATACGTCCAAGAATTCATGGAATTATCATTACAACATTTTCAAAAATTGCTACTGATCCACAATTCCAACAATAACTTGGATTTGTTGGAGAGATACATTAAATGTTATGTAAAGTTATATTTCAATTTGGTGCGTGATAAAACTTGCTCATTTGTCCTTCTCACGTCGAGCAAAAATATCTTGCTAACTCTACTCTCCTTACTACAGCAAAAGGCTAGTTTGATTTATAATTTAGAAGATGAAGCAAACGATTCAGATTTTTGGGAAAAAATTGCAATCAAATCTTTTATAATCATGAAGACCATTACCAATTACGTGTTCAAACAAACTAATACCAGTATAATAAAACAGAAAAACGACAAGGTGGAAATTGAACACTCGATAGAATTGTTAAAATCAAACTTCTTTACCCTAGATTTAATTGAAAATTTGATAAATTTGATTACCAACTGGTATTTAAAATTAAGACCAATAGACTTGGAAAATTGGAATGATAATCCAGAGGAATGGTTTAATGAAGAAGCTTCAATGAACTGGGAATATCAAATTAGGAAATGCGCCGAAAACTATTTCCAGGATTTATCCATACACTTTAACGAATTCATATCACAATTTATAATAACCAAAATTGAAAATTTGAATAACAGCGATATAGACTTGATCACCAAAGATTCCATTTTATGCATTTTCCAATTAAGTTCCAATTCAATTTCTAAAAAGTGTAATTTCAACCAACTATTGATTGAATATTTCATTCCACAAGCATTATCTGCCCCTCACGATATAAATTCTAAAATTATCAAGCGTAGAGTTTGCTTGATCATTAATGATTGGTTGGATACCAAAATTGAACCAAACGTGAGAATCGAAATTTACAAATTCTTACTGACCTTATTATCAGATCCTGCTAGTAGTGATAAAGTTGTCAAACTCAATGCAGTTCAAACCCTCAAATACTTGATTGATGATTGGGAATTTAGGAAACGTTCATTTCAACCATTTATTGATGATACTGTGAGAAATATGCTTTCAATATTAGACTCTTTGTCATCGATTGAATCAAAGATTTTTATTTTGAATACACTGTCATTGTTGTTGGAAAGAACAAATCCGTTCATTGATGAAAAGCTACTTATTGAAATTGTCACCGTTGTTCCAATTTTATGGCAAAAATCAAACACGGCTAATGATATGATTATCAAAAATTCGTTATTAAGAATATTAAAAGATTTGATTGTCTCATTGAATAAAAATAGTAGTTTAATCCATGATGTTGTCATTCCTCTAATTCCCGTCTGTTGCGACCCAAAGTCAGAATTTTATAGTTTACTGTGTGAAGATGGGTTAGAATTGTGGTCAAGTATAATGAAGACAATAGATGCATCCGAATTGACCAATTCAAATAAATTGTTCGATACCGAACTCTTTGAAATTCTAGTTAATTGTTTAATTAATTGGACAGAAATATTACCCCTCATTTTGACAATTATTAGATCATACTTTCTTATTTCCCTAGAAATATTTAATAATGAAGTCGGTTTGAAAGTTTTTGAAATTTTGAAAGAATATTTGAAAACAATGAGAGATGATAGTGTATTTTTGACAAGTTCGATTCTAGAGATTGCCATTTTACAAAATACCAGCAACAAAGAACTGTTCTATTCCAACTTTATTAAAAGTGGATTGTTTGCGGAGTTAATTGAATATTTAATTAGAGATGCCGATAGCCCATATTGTGAGATCAAAATATCCCTACCATTATTACGTATGATGATTGACAGACCAGATTTGATTTTATCCAATATAAGCGGTTCATTAGTTTTAAATAAATTATTGAGAAACTTGTCCCAGTTTACCAGGAATGCATTTGATCCAAAAGTCCGTAAACTGTATTTGCTTGGATTGTTATCATTATATCAAAATTCGAACTTCATCAATGTCGAATCAGTTGTGATGATCTCACCCGATAAGATTGACAATATTGCCGAAGTTGAGTATGAATTGGAGAAAATTGATAAAAACGCAGGTATATCTTCTGTATTGGTGTTATATTTTAAAAAGATTGTGGACTTGAGTCTGACATTTCTCGAAGAAATCAGGGAACTGCCTTCTGGTGATTTGAAAGTGTACCACAAACAAACAGCGTATGATGATACAGACCTTCAACCATACGAACCGGAGTATGAAGATGAAGAGGAGACGGCAGCTGCAGAAAATGAATATGCTCTGGAGATGCTTGTACCTCCAAATTCAGAGAGATTGCGGTACACGGCATTGTTGCAAAGTTATGATTCCGTGAGAAGGGTTTTATTTAAGGAAGCCCTTCGTGGGGTCGTCAGCGGAGTGTACGATAAGCTTGGTGGGATTCTCCCACCAGGTGTACTTGAGGAGTTGAAACACGTTTGCTCGTAGTTTCTTGGTTTTCCTGTAAGTAGTAAATAGGTAGTAAGTAGGTAGTAATTTTGCTTGATATATATCTCCCTCCATGTTTGTACCTTGTGTAAGTTTTACTTATCTCCCACCTGAAATCATTATCCTCGTTTTGCAGAAGCTTCAAGATGAGGATATTGTTTCCTTCATCAAAGCGTATCCAGAGCTGTTACTTCTTCATAAAATCATTGAACAGTTTGTATGTTTTCGGTTAACAGCAGATGCCGTTTTGGACGATGACGGTGTTGGTATCCTCAACTGCCAAAATAATTCCAAATTATGGTTAGATTTGAATCTAGTACGGTCAATAATGGTGAAATCATTATGCAGAAAGGAGAGAAGAAAGTCAAGGGGGGATGTCAAGTATATTCAATATGTACAAATTTTAAGAATGAAAGAATTGAAAAGAATAAAAATAATGCATCACGATGCCGAAGTACTGATTGAATTCATCAGGTGGATACCTCAAAATGTGGAAGTTATTGAGATAGTACTCGATGGACCACTCAAGGGCAACAAATACAAAAATAGTGATCCAAATCCATTAATCGGGGATCATCAAATAAAGGAGAATATTATCAATTTGAAAATGATTACGATCATCAATACTTGTAAATGGAACCAGAGGCATTTTCAACCAATTCCAACGAGGGCCATCGTCAAACAAGTTAAAACGTTCCCCCTTTTATCTGAGTTCAATCAGATATTAAGGTTACAGAATTATACGTACACCACGAAACTGATGATGATGCTTTTATCGACGCAGATTGTGAGTTTAATTGAAAGATCAAAAGATACGATTCAAAACATTGGCATTTTCGGGATCGATGCATGTTGGATTTTGGCTAAAATGAGAAGCTCTAAATTACCCGCAATTCGATTGATAAAAGTCGGTGGGGAATCAATGACTAGGTGTATCATTTGGAAGAGTTTGATATTCAATGCGGAAACAAAGAAGGTAAGTTTCCAAGATGGGATGAAATGTAAACCCATGATTGTCATATTCAGTAAAATGTTCAAAGATCAATGTAAGGTTGTCATGTCCGATGGTAAATGTGTTCTCGTTGGCGGAACCGGTTATGAAATGTTTCAAAAATACACATTTATGTAAAACAAAAGACGGAGAAGAGAAACGGCAAAGAAAAAAAGGGGGGGGAAATGAAAGAGTAGAAAATGTATAAAATTCTTTAATTTAAGACTATGTCCTCTCTATGTCTTATATATTCTCATAATCGTTATCATTGTCTAATTGAGTATCCAACAGGATGTTTGAATGTTCATCATATTCCAAAACTTCGACGTGATCTTTAATGATATCTGAATCATTCAAAGCAGATAATAGTTCTGGTCTCTTTGATTTGAGTAATTCGTGTTTGGCCTCTTGATAAGTACACCACCTACGTAATCTATTATCCTTTTCCGGCCAATCGAAATCCAACTGGATTATTTTCATCTGATAGAAGTGAAATTCACATAATGGAATCTTCTTAAAAGATTCGGCTGTATTTAAATCATTCAAATCTCTCGAATCCTCAATGACAGGGAGTTTCTTCGTGATGGTGGTGACTGCACCTGCCTCCTCCCACGTTTCTCTCAATGCGGTGACTGCAAAATTCTCCCTTTCGTCGTATTCGACACCACCCTTGGGTAAGATCCAACGATCTTTATGTTTAGAGGATGTGATCATTAACACCTTGTCCAAAGCATTGTCTAAAATGATACCACCGGCAACTAATCTTGCATGGTTTTTGATATTGTACATCTGCTGATCTCTACCCTCTCTTGGTTCGATCGTTTTGATCACCTGCAAGACGGAGAGCTTGTTGTCGTGGGTGCTTGAATGTGTCGTTTCTGGATCTATTAGGTATTGGGACATTCTTTGACGGGGATTGTTTATTTGAAGAGTGGGTGTTAGGTAATAAAAGAAGGGGATACCGTTTATTAAATTGGAGAAATCATCAGATTGCACAAAAACATGTTGCAGCCAAAAAAGTCAAAAATGCGGAGAGCGCAACCAAATTTGGGTGGATCTATTATTAATTATTAGTGTAAATGTTTAATGTTGTATACACTTCGTTATATTAATATCGTTATATATATATATATTATAGATCAAGGGTCCCTTCCTGTTCTACGGCCGGTGGACATTCCAATGCCGGGGACGGGGAGAGTAAGAGGCGGGTCTGATAGGATGTAGCCAGCAGAGAGTGGGGCTGTCCAGTCGACAGGGACATATGTTTCGGTGATGGCCTGGTCGTAGACATAGACTTGTTCGGAGTCCTCCTCTTGTGACTGCAGATTGATATCGGAGGTGTCTTCGGTGAGTTCAGGGAAAATTTCCTTTCGACAGAGTGGACATGTAGTGTTGTTCTTCAACCATTCAACAATACACGGCTTCCCGAAAATATGCCCACATTGAGGAAGTCTGACAGCATAGTGGATATCCTCACTTGTATCGTCGTGATTGTCGTCATTGGTGTTTGATGCATCAGACGGTGATGTATTTTCTTCCCTATTTTGTTCTATTTCTATACCCAATTCGGGTTCATTTGCTATCGAATAGGCATGCTGATATGTTGCAGTTTCGATGGCTGGGAAGGAAATCGATGGATCCGATATTTGGTAACCTTTCCAAGGCCCTACAAGTATGTCATCTAATTGGGATGAATTGTGTAATGTAGTTGTAGTAGTAATTGGGGTGGCAGTTGTGGTGTCATCTAAAGATGATCCCTCTTGTTGGCTGTTTTGATGTTGAGGATCGTAGTCTACGTATGGTTCATAACAGATGGGACACGTACGTTGATCTTCCGGGATATCTGCCAACCGTAGGGGTTTTAAAGAATTCAATGCCTCCTTAGTCACCCTACGGTGATTTGCACGTGGAGCTGTGGCAACGTTGTTGAAACTCTGCACAATGTTATTAATGATAGCACCGATATCTGGACCTGCACCTGCTGCTGCTCCACCTTGCATTGTACTAGCTATTGTATCGCCTAATGTTGTAAATTGAACGTTGCTTGGAAGACCCGGTATGTTAGGAGTATTTGTATTTGTTGTAGTATTGCTGTTGTCGCCATCAGTGCCGTTGTTAGTGTTGTTCACGTTGTTTCCGTTTGTGCCATTGAAGAGGTCGTTTAAGGAGAAGGAAAAGACACCGCCGGAGATACCATTGTTTCTTAGTGTGTTATTTATTCTCTCACCATTCATACTGTTAGTTGTGTGCTGTCAGGGAGCGGTCAATAAGGCCAGTTCACCAATTTCCTGTGTTCCCGTGTTACCCATCTTCACAGTTATCGCCCGTTTCTCATTTTCATGAAAACCTTGTGCAAAAAATAGAGGGCGGTGCGACAAAACGCGTGTCGCGTGGGGCAAAATGGATTGAAAGATGATACTTGGATTACGACTTTTAACTTTCTTAGTTCTTCTTTTCTTATATATAGGTGCTTTATACAGATAGACTACAAATACTGGCTCCGGATCTGGTTGGCCATGTTTCTCTCGTTGACGGGCAAGATGGATATCTGGTCCGGGGACAGCTGCAACACCTGGAAGATGAGGCTGGCCTCATGGCTGTTCAACTGAAGGAGTTTGGCAACGGTGTGTTGTGGAAGAGACAACCATTCCGGTGGAATGTTGTTGGCCATCGGGTTGCCCACCGCTGGAGGTGATATTATCGGGGTCCCCATGGTTGGATTGCTGTTGGATATGTTGGGGTTGAGGTTGTTATTGGTGCTGTTGCTGTTGTTGTTGTTGTTGTTGGCGGAAGAACTGCCCGTGCTTGTTGGTATGCTGTTGGCCTGGGAAATCACGTCTAAATCCACCACACCCATCAAAAGAAGTGCCTGTGCAGCAGCAACGGCTAGTTTAGGGTTTTCGTTGAGAATGGCGGCGGCGTCACTGTATGTACTGGCAGATGGCTGTGGGGTGGAAAGCACTAACTTCAACTTGGCAAGTAATTCAATTAAAACACCCGGAGGAATCGTAGATAGTGTTTTGGAAACGGGATCAGCGCCTGTAGTCGTGATGGCTTTTGTAGGATCATTAGATTGTAAAATGGATTGCATTGATGAAGTTGGTTGTGGCAAGAAATTGGACGCATTCAACAATCTATTGTTGTTGTTGTTGCCGCTGTTGTTGCTGTTGCTGTTGTTATTGCTGTTATTACGAGGAAGAGAAGGTTGCATGCCAAAATTCATATTCATGTTCATTCCATTCATACCAAAATTCATTCCACCTGGCATACCATTCATACCGGAGGGCAGATTCATCATGTTATTATTAGGGTTCGTATGACTATTGTTATTATTGTTACTATTGTTATTTTTGTTATTGTTGTTGGTATTAAGATTATTAGTATTCGATTTATTAGCGTCGTTCTTAGCGTTGAACTGGGTTATAAGTGATGCAATTTGATGTAAGTCCATACCATTTGCTAACATTTGGCTTACCATGGTTCTGATATCGGTATTATTAATGATTGAAAGTTTCAACGATTTGATATCATCATCTAAATCTATATCTTGATCTTTCATGGAGATGGTATTTGGTTCATTCTGATCATTAATATTCTCCAATCCCAATCCTTGGACATTGTCCTTCATCTCTTGTGGTAAGAGAACATTTGCAGGTAGGAGCAATCTGTTCAGTTTTAATACGGGTTTGGATAAATGTAATGAATTTCTCAATCCTTCCTTTGATAGTTCAATCCTTAATTTTTTACGACCTTCGATCTTTAACTTGGATAAAATGGTCAGTGCATTCAATGCATCCAATGGAGAGAGATATTCAACGAAACAAAAGCCCTTGTTTTTCGAGGCGTTGTCCATCATACATCGTACGTCCACGACGGGCCCGGATCCACACACGACTGACTTGATAACCTCCACGTCCCAATTGTAAGGGATGGCACCGACATAGAGCACGCTGGAGGAATTGGACATGGTTAAAGAAATGTGTATCTATTTAGTGATGTGTTGTGTTGTCTGTTCTGCAGTAGTTTGTGTGTTTGTAGGGAGAAAAGAGATGTTTCCTCTTTTCTTCTTAACTTGACAGAAAGTTCCATAAGTGAAAACTACACAAAAAACCGAAAATTTTTTTTTGCTGAAAATTTTTCGTTCAATTTTTTTTCTGAATTTCCGAATTTCGCATTTTGGCCATTTTTGTTCATTTTCAGATTTGGAGTTTGGAATTTGCAGAAATTATTACCTATTGTCTATGGACGACAGTAGTCAGAGAGGATGTCTCCCTTCCTAAAGAAGTCACAAAGCAGCACAGCATGGACATCATCGACATTAAGACCGCCGTAGTCAGCTTAGACAAGGCCAGAGCGGCCCACGACACGTCCACCCTCAGGGACATCCTGCAGCAGCTCGACGCCGGCATCGTCGCCACAGAAAGTCTGCTCAGAGAGACAAAAGTGGGTGTTCATGTAAACAAATTGAGGACCTACGATGATTCCCAGGTCTCCTCCCTGGTTAAGAAAATCATTAAGAAATGGAAAGACCAGGTGTCTGCCGATAAGAAGAGGAAAAAACCACAGGTTGCACCAGCCATCAAGGCCGAAGCTGGCAAAATAAAGGATGGATCCACCACAATTGCCTCATTAAACAATGATACTACCGCTACATCCACTGCATTGGCAACGACAACAACAACAACAACGACAACCACCTCTGCTCCTCTCAAAAAGGGACCAAGGACCCCCCTTACAGATGGTTTGAAAATAGAGACATACCCAGAAACTACGAGAAATAGATCGATATCGGCATTATATACGGCCGTTGCATTGGACACCCAATTACCCTCAGAATCGATATTGAAGACATGCACAGAGATCGAATTGGCCATCTTCACCCAAAACAAGGACAAAATCAATGACGCCTATAGAAACAAATTAAGATCGTTGATACTGAACATGAAAAACAAAAACAATCCACAATTACGTACCAATATCTTAAATGGCACTGTCAGTGCATCGAAATTGATCAATATGTCAAGTCAGGAATTGGCACCTGAATCATTGAAGAAGGAGCTGGAAACTCTACATCAGAAGAACTTGTTCGACGCTCAAGGTGCTGTTGAAAAGAGAGCAGTCACTGATCGATTTGTCTGTGGTAAATGTAAGGGAAGACAAGTGTCATACTACCAGATGCAGACTAGATCTGCCGACGAACCTTTGACCACCTTCTGCACGTGTGAAATCTGTGGCAATCGTTGGAAGTTCTGCTGAATCATGTACATCCCTTTATTAATCTTATGTATCCTTATATGTATCCTATATAAACTCTAACTATAAACAGGTCATTCAATTTGTAATCCTAATATAAATATGTAATGTATAATGTATAATGAACCAAGCCGAACGTATCGAGCTTCCCGATTGGGAAAGTTCGCACGACAGCTTTCCTATAAATAAATAGGGGGGGTCTCTTCATTCATTGTTCCTCCATGTGAATAGGAGGATGAGTCTCCTGGAACTCAGTCTTTTAGGGGTTTAAACTGTTGACATTGATTCACAGATACTCAATGAGATCATTATCCGGGTATGAAGGGTGCATCGTTGCAAGAGCGAACCACAAAATCTACTATTCATTCACTATTGCCGCAACCTACAAGACGAAACTGTCCAAACAGAAGATCCAAGAGTCATTGACAATCCTATGCAATCGTTTTCCACACTTTTCATTACACGTTGATGTTTCCAACAACTGCATTTCATATTTGCCAACCTATGACATTTCGAAAATCGACGGATTGATAGATATTTACCAAAATGAACCATTAGATAAAATCATTGCTAAATATAACGATGAAAGAACATTTCAATTCAACGATATGAAACCACTTTGGAAAGTGGCGTTTCTGGAAGACACAAATACACTATTGTTTGTCGTTGATCATACATTTTTTGATGGTACAGCTGCCAAGAATTTCCATTATCAGTTTACAGATGCATTACAAAAATTACCTCCCCCATTTTTCATTATCGATACTTTCAAATTTGATGAATATCCCGACCCTACAGTATTAATGGGATTTGAAAAAGGGTTGAAAATACCACCAGTATCTTCTTTACCAGCAGAGTTACCGACACTTTTACCTACTTTCGATTGTACTTTTTCAGACTTACCAATGGCTTCACATAATTCAAACTTTTTCCACATTTCCTGTAAGGATTCGAGTAAATTGATTGATAGAGCAAGATCAAATAATACTAAGTTGACAGCACTAATGTATGCTATTGCAACAAAATGTCTTGTTTCTCTTCCAACTATGGAGAGCGAAGAAAAGACACTGTTCAAAACAATGATCCCTATTAATACAAGATCGCATGTCGACTCATTACCTCAAGACTCTGATATACTTCAATTTGGTATGTTTTTTGGTAAGTATTTCCATGGCGATGATCCCAAATACCTTATAGAAAAATCACTCGTTGATATTTCCCAGAATTTTCAATCCAAGCTAACAGAAAACATTCCTAAGGCGATGGATGATTATGAAATATTCGAAGAAAAATGTAGAAATGACTTCTCGTTAGTTGATCAATCTATGAAGGGCCTTTTTGATCGAAACATGAGTCCTAAAACTACATTGGTTATGTCTAATCTGGGTGTCTTGCAATCTAATGAGATTCAACAATGTTATTTCGATCAACCGTTGGTTGATGCATGTTTTGCATTTCATTTCATCTCATCCAAGGAGGGTGGAATTACTATTAATTTAGAATCACATAGATGTGTTCCCCAGAATATCCATTTACAATATGTACAAAATGTTAAAACTTTTATAAACGCTAGTCTCTAATTAGAATATGTTTACAATGTAACAATAATGAATCATTTCATTTCAATCTATCATTGATGTATTTACCATCTTCACACATAATGTCGATGATGTCTTGAACTCTTCCAACGACTTCATCATCCAATACATCTCTTTCGGATGATGTGAATTTACTCAAAACATAATTGGCAACGACACCAGGGGTGTTTTTATCCCCAGCGTAGTTTCTCCCAATACCGATTTGGATCCCTGTATACTCCTTACCTATTGGTGACTGTCCCTGTATACTTCGCAATCCATTATGCCCCCTATGTGAAGAATTCCTCTTCCTTATTTTAACTTTCCCCAATTCCACATCGAGTTCATCGAAGAGTATAACGACAGAAGTGGATTCATCAACGGGTGTACTTTTCACAAACGCATCGTAGAACGGAGAGACACCCTTCCCAGAGAGATTCATATAGCCGGGGACCCTATAGAACCAGACATCACATCCGTAATGATCACGTAGAACATAACTTTGGAATCGACCAACACGTTCTTCCTGGCATCTGTACCTATTGACCAACCTATGCAAGACATAGTGGCCGACGGAATGCCGTGTGCCGTCGTACTCCTTCGGGTTCCCAAGGGATAGTACCAACAGTCTCTTCCTTAGTACTTGCATGGTCTTAAGGGCCACCTATTGTATATTTAGTGACAAGTAGGAACACCGGCCAATATTTCAATATCTATATTTATAAATATAATGTAAAGAGCATAAGGAAAAAAAAAGAACGGAACAAAAGCAGCCTAAAATTGAAAATCGAAAATCAAAAAAAAAGAAGCAGGGAAAACGAAAAATCGCCAGGAGGCCGCCAAAATAAAAGATGCATAGGGGATGAACTGTTTTCCCTTTTCCTGTTTACGTTATCTTTGCCCCTGTTTTTAATTCAATCTTCCTCTTTTCCTCTCTCTCCCCTTTCTTGCTTGCAGGCTTGGTATCTATCTTTCAGCAGCGGCTTTCAGATATGTTACCAGACGGTACTAATAGATGCTGTAGTGAATTTTGGAACTGTTTCCAAACCCTAATAAAGTACCCACAGAATGCTCAGCGACAATGGTTATACAGCAAACAGTTTTAGTTACGTTCAATGTTGATACTTTTATTCAAATTTCCATTAGCCCTTTGGAAAGAAGTGTTAGTACCTTCACTTTCCAATTGACCATTCATGTTTTCATTTGATAGAACAATTTTTTTGAAAGGCAAATTGATTCATTTAGGAAAAGTATACAACTTTAAAATTTTACACACGTGCTAATCAAATAGTTTAAAAAAAATCATTTGTGAAGATAATGAAAAATCTTCGAGTGATTTGAAAACCAAATGTTAGTAATTCTTGAAGTTTGGCTGATGTAAGCCTTCCCCCTTTCAAGTTGTCAAAATATGCCGCAAGAAGAGTGTAATATACAGGGGCTAGTAAAGCATTCCATATTTTCTACTATCGTCGTTATATAAGCCATTTAGTCAATGATTAATGCAATGTCCATAATTGCTGCCGTACCTTTCTCTGAACAAATGATCCGTATAATCAGAAGCGGCAACTGCAATAAGGCTAATGTTGGGCTCAATCTAAATTTCTATCCAAAATTCTTTTTAGAGCAGGAAGTGCATTAGGAATTTTTACAACTTCGTAAGTTATTGTATACTGTTCTGGTAGTATTGGCACCACTTGCTTTGGATGCCTAGTTCTTTTTCTTTGTGAAAGCACCATAAACGGATAAACCCTCGATTCTGATAACACCACCACGGAGGATGAATAGGTTCAACATATCCTGGTAATTGCGTTTCAAATTGAATTTTAGATTCCAAACCCAATTTAAAATTCAGCTTCTTGAATGTCATTAATTTGGTTTTCCATTTTATGAATATTTTTTTTGTTGATGGATATCATGTACATACAGTCTATGTGTATGCCTGAAGTTTTAAAGGTAACTTCCCATTTTCAAGTAGCCTGTTTTGAAGGATGGTGGTCGTTTGCTCGTATAACTGTTTTTTCTGAGGTGACATACTATTCCTTTTGTCAAGTATGGTATCTATAATCTCTTTCTTGTTTTACACTTTTACATTTAAACAATTCATTAAACCATAGTCAATTCTTTCTGTTAACCAAAATTGAAATACATGAATTCCATTTCAATTAGTTGCTTTTATGTTGTTTAGTGTGATCATTCTAATCCGCAAAGAAACGATGCTTTTGAAATATACAAATATTTAAGTGGTGATATTGAACATTAATACATATATGAGTATGTAGCTGCGGAAGCAGAAATCAGATACCAGAATTACTGTTGTGACCACAAATATGAAAGCTTTGCCAAAATCTGCTTTCCAAAATAAAAAGTTGAAAATGTCTATTTGGTTACTTTAAAAAAAAGAATTAAAAATAGATTTGAATTAGGTGATGATGTCAAAATTTTAAGAAATTAATTTAATAGGGCACTTTCCGCTTTTGTGTATCATTAATTTGTTTTATCAACATCATTGCCGTCATTATTTTCCTCTTTATAACAGTTTGAATTTCCAAAAAAAAGATGTTTATTATGAAAACAAGATAGAGAAAAAGCCGCAAGAGCTTGATAGTAATCGTGTTGATGGTACTTCAAATGCCCTTGAAGGTAAAAGCTCAAAAGATTAACAAGGATTTATTTATCTGCATTTAATGTAGATGATTTATTCTTGGGACTGAAGAAGAATATCTGCAAAAGTGAAAATTTTCCACTTATTATCCCAGATGAAGCTATAAAAACTAAAATACCATTCATTTGTCTCTGCAATTGGAAATATCAAATATATTAAGCTAGATGTAAATATTATATCAAGTTTACTAAATTGTGGAATTTGAAAGAATTTTGCAATAGTGAATGGGTAAAAAAAGCAGATAAAAACAAACCAATGTGTGTCGTAATTGGAGTGGGAAATGTTTTCAATTAGTCTATCAACATAATTGGGGTATAAAATAAAGCTTGAATACTCAAACATTCGTAGAATGTATTCAATAAAAATTTGGTGTTAAGGCTACTTTTAGTAATATTAGATTACCTTATTCAATTTCTATACTTTTTATACCAGTTTAAATATATTTTCGAATTTGATTTATTGATTTCAGAAAATGTTTGATGATAATCATTAACTAATTCTTTAACATTGATAGTTAATTTTCTTGCAATGTACTAATCAGTAATAAATAATCAGAACTTCACATTTATACAATATATAACTTAACATGTATATATGCAAATGGCTTCTACAATCAAGCTTTTCTCATTGTTTAATGCTCTCAGTCAACGACAGCACAAGCAATTAAATTGCAGGTAAGTTAGTTATACGACTGTTGTGTGTATTCTTTTTATATGCTTTTACAGCCAGATTAAATTAAGGGAATCAGTTATTATAAAAACGTGAAAAGTCTAATCAGAATTTTTGGTATAATTAGCAGAATAACTTCTTTGTTACAATACAGAAGAAAATAGAAAAGAAATAAAAAATTCATACATAAAAATAAAAAAATAAATAACCAAATTTTGACTCTCACTTTGTTTGTTCTATCCTTTTCTTTTTGTAAGTATCACAAAGTCTAATAGAAGAAATTGAAACTACATAACATATTATAGTTTTTTTTGCCTATTGCTTTTTGAAATCAGCTGCATCTTTATCCATATGAATATAACATAAAGATTACCTTCTACAATATATTAAAAGATTTGATTTGACTCTTTTCCATGTTGTTATACTAATTCTCTTAATTCAATCTACCTATAAAAGATCCGTAAACGGTTGATATCTTTATGATTGCATTGATTGAATTAATACGGAAAAAGTCGATAGTATACAAGTGTTTGATACTCTTCCACTAAAAGAATAATGTTTTGAACTAATTGGAAACATGTTTTTTTTCCAGGCATGTACAAGATGAAGTTCCCGCCAAACATTTTCACAGCAAACGGTGAATAAAGATATATAAATATATATAAATTTTTTAACCCTTACCAGTAAGAAACATATCTTAACACGCGTTTAAGTTCTTTATCAACATCAAAACACCTCTTGATTTCATTTTTATTGACTTTTTTAGGGGCCAATTCAGCTTAACAATACTTGTCGATGTCTTCATCAAAATCAAACGGACGAATCAGTTTAGAAAAACAAAACATGTAAAAGAAAATTCACAATCACTAAATTTACCTTCGTATTTGTTTTATCTTATTTTTACTTCAATAAAATTCATAAGTGCAATAAAACTTCAAAAGCATTTGAAGATCGTCCATTATTTTTAAGTACCTAACCTGCTCATTTTTTTACTAACATTACAAATACTATTTCAAATTTACCTATTTTTCTTGAAGATTGCCATTATACTGTCTAAAAATCTTCAGCTTCAGTCCATTTTCCTTGTATATATGTTGGTATTACTGATAAAAACAAAATTCATGTGATCACTCCTTAAGGCACTCCAGATATAACTACTAGTGTCTCATTCTTTGGCAGTTTTGAATTATATCAAGGTGGTCAACTTTATTTTTCTAATGAAGGTTCCCCTTCTGTCATATTTGTGAATGTAAATAATAATATTATGGCACATAGATGAATTCTGTATGCTTATGATGATTCATTTTATTCCAAATCAAAAATACCTCCAGCCAAATTAAATGATACACAAATAGGAGAGTCAGTTGATGATCTATCTGTTTCAAAAATTTTTACTCAAGTTATCTCTATGAAAGAGTAGATTCCACCAATTTAGAAAAAAACAAAAAGGTTTCATTGATCATGAAGTTTACAAACCAATTACTTTTCCATTGAACCAATTAGGCAAATTTATTCTGTTGGTTACTTGCTGGTTATTTGGTTGTAAGAGCAATGGTTCCTCTCCCTTCTTCTCAAAGCTCGTTTAACCACAATCAA
Source organism: Pichia thaimueangensis (assembly GCA_030569635.1). NCBI lineage: Eukaryota > Fungi > Ascomycota > Pichiomycetes > Pichiales > Pichiaceae > Pichia > Pichia thaimueangensis. The sequence continues at coordinate 36,621 of JAJMLM010000251.1, forward strand.
TCGAAATACTGTTGGTTGTAGAGAAAAAGATCTTCAAATCATTTTGTAAGTGCAAATAGTTTTTAGGGTTTATTCATTAAATATTCATTTACTATTTAACTTATTTTAATTGCTTATGATATAACCACTGCTTTTTCAAATGCAGAGATAAAAAATGAAATTTTACAGTCAAAGTTCCTCGTGGTTTTGAAGAACTTATTTGTGGCGTTAAATATCTACAACTAATGCGTTATTGCTATGGTCTAAAACTTTCCTTGGAAATTTATCTCAAAAACATCATAGACGCTTTAGATCCTGATATTAAAAAATTCATTACTAAAGGTAATAATACTCCAAGTTCAAAAGGTTTTAAAGCACTACCAATTCTACAACCTGGTGAAAAACATATACTTTAAAAAATGGCTGATTTAGAAAAAGAGACTAAGACACCTGGTTATACTTCTTCCTATGAATTAGATCCTATAAAAGATGCTAGAATTTTACT
>JAJMLM010000252.1:0-36474 GCA_030569635.1 Pichia thaimueangensis
ACCGACAGAACAACCTATACCGATGATGAATTAACAGCTAAATATACCTATGAAAATTCCATTGTTTCTCATGACAAAAAAACAAATTCTTATAATGTTGAAACAGTTGAAACAGATTTAACTTTTAAATTGGATTTAAAATTACCAAAAGTTGGTATTTTATTAGTCGGTTTAGGTGGTAACAATGGTACAACATTCACTGCTGCTTCGATTGCAAATAAAAACGACATTGTCTTCCAAACTCGTGAAGGTCCTTTAAAGGCTAACTATTTTGGTTCTGTTACTCAATCTTCAACTATTAAATTAGGTGTTGATGAAAATGGTCATGATATGTATGTTCCTTTCAATTCTCTAGTTCCAATGGTTAACCCAAATGATTTTGTCATTTCCGGTTGGGATATTAATGATATGAATTTATATGAGGGTATGAATAGAGCTCAAGTTTTAGAATATGATTTAAGAGAACAACTAAAACCTTATATGGAGAAGATCAAACCAATGCCTTCTATTTATTATCCTGATTTTATTGCATTAAACCAAGATAAAAGAGCAAACAATTGTTATAATAGAGTTGGCAAAGATGGTGAAGTCGATACCAAAAATAAATGGGAACATGTTGAAAAAATTAGAAGTGATATCAGAAATTTCAAAGAATCTAATAAATTAGATAAAGTTTTAGTTTTATGGACTGCAAATACTGAAAGATTTTCTGAATTAATTGAAGGTGTCAATGATACTCAAGAAAATTTAATTAAATCCATCAAGGAAGGCCATGAAGAAATTTCAGCTAGTACCGTCTTTGCAGTTGCATCTATTTTAGAAGGTTCTCCTTATATCAATGGTTCTCCACAAAATACATTTGTTCCAGGTTTAGTTGAATTTGCCGTTGATCAAGATGTCTTCATTGGTGGTGATGATTTCAAGAGTGGTCAAACCAAATTTAAATCCGTTATGGCCCAATATTTAGTTGATGCAGGTATTAAAATTAGATCAATTGCATCATATAATCATTTAGGTAATAACGATGGATATAATTTATCATCCCCAAGACAATTTAGATCTAAGGAAATTTCCAAAGCATCAGTTGTTGATGATGTTATCGAATCCAATCCAATCTTATATAACCAAGAAGAAAAGGAAGGTATTGATCATTGTATTGTTATTAAATATTTGAAAGCAGTTGGAGATTCTAAAGTTGCAATGGACGAGTATTATAGTGAATTAATGTTGGGTGGTCATAATAGAATTTCCATTCACAATATTTGTGAAGATTCTTTATTAGCAACACCATTAATCATTGACTTATTAGTTATGACTGAATTTTTATCAAGAGTTAAAGTTTTAAAACAAGGTGAAACTAAATATGAAAAGATGTATACTATTTTATCCCTGTTGAGTTACTGGTTAAAGGCACCATTGACAAGACCAACATATAAGCCAATCAATGCATTAAACAAACAAAGAATGGCAATTGATAACTTCTTAAGAATTTTAGTTGGTTTGAAACCACTTGATGAATTAAGATTTGAAGAAAGATTAAGAAATTGATTTTCTTGATTTAGATACATGTATGTGTAAATTATATTTATAAATGTTTTATATTTTTCAATTATTCGATTAATTTATGTAATAATGAATATATGTAGACAAGAGAAAAAGAAAAGGCTTAATATACTATTAAATTGATACACACAAGTATAGCTTTTGTTCTTAACTTTGCACTATTTCAAATGTTTCAAAACATTCAATTACAGTTTTCAAATTCTCCAATAAATTATTGACAGTGACTCTTATTATTCGATCATCCAAGCCTTGAACATTTATGGATAGTCTATTATCATCTATGATATCATAAGTAATTTTTGATTGATCTACCTTTAGTATTGGATCCGGAGATAAAGATTTCAAGGCTATTTGGGCCTGTTGGTTATTTTGGAAAGGTATGGAGAGTTGTCTATTAGGGGGAATGTTAGTAACCTGTTGAAAATATGAGTGTGTAAATGAAATCTGAGTAAACTTACAAGGAAACAGGGAATTTCTGTGACATAACGTGGCTGTTGATTGAGCTTAATGAAGGTTGATACGAGACTAATGGCATCAGGTACCAAGCACCTACAGGTGATACAGTGGTTTAGTTCCAGAAACGTGAAAAAAGACGGAAAACGGAAAAACATGACTCCAGAAACAGAGGCGCCGATCGACGCAAACAACATGCTTTCAGCCGCTCCTCCGGGGGGTCCAGACCGCGGATGCACTTGCTTGATCGGGCATGTTTTCCGCCCGCCTTTCCCACCGCTGTCGGGAATCCCCGGTGGCGGCGGAAAGTGTGTCCCTTTCGGGGAGTTCTGGCGATATCTCTCTCTCACAACCCACAAAAGAGATTACATTCGCTGACCCCGGCATAGACCAGAGGCCTGAGATAGGAGTGACGACGACGGAGAGTGGGGAGGGTAGTAAGTAGTGGCTATATATTAAAGCACACCGCCTTCCGCTTTCCACTATTTACCAAATTCTGCTTTCCACTCTACGATTTTTCCTGTTTCACATTTGGGCTTCTTAAACCAACAATTCTTATTATTCTTACATTATATTATTCATCCCAATCAAGCAATTAAATAACGAAAATGTCAAATCCTCCAGTCGTAACAACTTCCAACGGTTGTCCCGTTTCAGACCCTTTCACTTCTCAAAGAATCTCAATTGCAAATAATGATTATAAATATAACCCACCTGTCGGTCCTTTACTTTTACAAGATTTTAAATTGATTGACAGTTTGGCCCATTTTGACAGAGAGAGAATCCCTGAAAGAGTCGTCCATGCAAAGGGTGCAGGTGCTTACGGTTATTTCGAATGTACCGACGATATCTCGGATATTTGTGCCGCAAAATTTTTAAACCAAGTTGGTAAAAAGACTAAAATTTTTACCAGATTCTCAACTGTGGGTGGTGAAAAAGGTTCTGCAGATACCGCTAGAGATCCAAGAGGTTTTGCAACTAAATTCTATACAGAAGAAGGTAATTTGGATTTAGTTTATAACAATACTCCGGTCTTCTTTATCAGAGATCCAACCAAATTCCCACATTTCATTCATACTCAAAAGAGAAACCCTCAAACAAATTTGAAATGTGCAAATATGTTTTGGGATTATTTAACTGCAAACCCAGAATCTTTACATCAAATTATGTACTTATTCAGTGATAGAGGTACCCCTGCATCATTCAGAACAATGAATGGTTATTCAGGTCATACTTATAAATGGTACAATGCAAAGGGTGAATGGCATTATGTTCAAGTTCATTTCATTGCAAGACAAGGTATTCATAATTTAAACAATGAGCAGGCTGGTAATTTAGGTGGTTCAAACCCTGATGTTGCAACCCAAGATTTATTTGAAGCAATTGAAAAAGGTAACTACCCTGTTTGGGATTGTTATATTCAAACAATGACTTTAGAAGAATCCAAGAGACAACCATTCTCTGTGTTTGATTTAACTAAAGTTTGGCCTCATGCTGATTTCCCATTAAGACATTTCGGTAGATTTGTATTAAATGAAAACCCTCAAAATTATTTTGCCGAAGTTGAACAAGCTGCTTTCTCTCCTTCTAATACAATTCCTTCAATGCAACCATCCAATGATCCTGTTTTACAATCCAGATTATTCTCATATCCTGATACCCATAGACACAGATTGGGTGCAAATTTCCATCAAATACCAGTTAATTGTCCGTTGAAATCCGGATCCTTTGCTCCTCAAATTAGAGATGGTGCAATGTGTATTGATGGTAATTTAGGCGCAACTCCAAATTATGGTGGTGCATACAACTGTCCTGTTCAATATGCAACTGCTGCCAAATTATCTCCACAAGGTGTCGATGAACCATATCAAGGTGAAGTTGTTCCTTATCACTGGCAACTGTGTGAATACGATTTTGTTCAACCAGGTAAGTTCTGGGAAGTTTTGGGTAGAACTAGTGGTGAACAAGAAGCTATGGTTCATAATGTTGCAGCTCATGCTAAGGATGCCAAACCTGAAATTCAAGAAAGAGTTTTCGAATATTTCTCTAAGGCAAACCCAGTTATTGGTAAATTGATCAAGGAAGAAATAAAAAGATTAAGTAAGTTATAAATAAGTTCATTTTTAGTTTGACTATAATTTCATTTGGTTTACAATTTACTTTTCCCTTTATAATTATATATATATATATATATATATAATAAATCTGTAATTATCTTTAATCTAAGTTCACATCTTCAACCTTTGGTTTTGTTGTAGCTTTTAGGTTTTTCTGAATTTGGAAAAATTTACTGCCTGAAATATTTGATAATTTAAATTTGTTTAAGTGGTAAGTCAGCCATGATTCTTGATTTCATCTAAGATGGGGATTCTTTCAAAAGCAAAGACCGCCCCTCTGTCAAACCTAGATTCTTTCACATGGTTTAGCTCGGGTTTTAATTACAAACACCGTCAGTTGTTGGTTGTTGTTGACTTCTGTTATCCTGAAACCTTGAGCAAGAAACGAGTCAATTATTGTATAAAGAGCATGTCGAAAAGTGGGCAAAGTATGCACCGACCTGCCGCCACAGTTGCCGAATCAGGCATGTTGCCCCGGGGGTCCTAGTTGCCGGATCGGGCAGGTGTGTGCGATAAGCGGAGGGCGATAAGCTTATACCTTCTAAATCTTCTCTATATTTTCTCTATATATTTTTTGTTAATACCGCGTGATGGTCGCGGTCTTTATAAAAGGCAGAGACATCGCTGAAACACTAGAGGGGGTGGATTTTTGTCATAACCCTTTCTTTGACCCCTTAATTATAATAAAATACAAATTATAAACTAAATTACACATACAAAAACACATATACACAAAATGGCTTGCAGATGTTCACAAAAGGCAATGGAAATGCAAAAGTCAGCTGGTGTTAAATCAGACACCCTTGACAAGAAAGTCTTGAAATCCACCTGTTGTAGTGGTAAGAACCAAAGTGGTAAGCCAACCAAATGTTGCTGTGGTACTGGTTGTCAATGTCCAAGTTGTAACACCACCAAGCTTTAAGTGCATTGATTGGTATTACATTCCTGCAAAATTTATACCTTGATACAATATCTCAACTTTTGTTTCCTAATATTATAAAATGAATTCACATTCTACAACACACTATACATACATAATCCGATGCTTATTTTTGTTTATTTTTATCTTATTTTATATATTTTATCTTTTATTTATACGTATATCCTATCCGTTATATAATAGTAATGAATGCTAAAACTACGAAACACTCGAAAAACTCGACACCTGCTCCGTTCCTAATTAAGCTTAATCGGGGGATCGCAGAGGGAGCTCTCGCCAAAATCTGTCCCTGCGACATCATTGCTGTCGCACCCACATGCAGTGCACGGGTGTTTCCAACTCAAAAGCGGGGAACGCGCTGACGTAAGCACGTCGCTTTCTTTGCCGTCAAAAAAAATGCACCAGTTGCAGTGAGTGAATTGCAAAAAAAAACACACCGCACTCGCAGTTTTCTCTCGCAAGTTGAGGGGAATACTTCATGAAGAGCTGGTGGTGGTACTTGGTGATGGCTGGTACACCTTCAATCCTTAACCCCTGCTTCGTTCACATTCACCCCTCCCCTCCCCTTCCTTTATACAAGCAAGAAATATAAGGTCTATACATATATAGTATCAGCCATTCTATATTCACACACATACAGACACAATGCTTTCCTTTGTTAACAAATCAACCGCTACTTGTGCTAGCAACACCCTCAAGAAACAACTGAGAACTTTTGCTACTATAGATTCAACCCCAAACAGAATCCATGGTGGTTTAAAGGATAAAGATAGAATCTTCCAAAATTTATATTTACAAAATTCCAAAAAACATGGTAAACCATCTTGGGATTTAGAAACCGCTCAAAAAATCGGTGATTGGTATAAAACTAAGGAAATAATTTTAAAAGGTGATAAATGGATTATTGATGAAATGAAAAAATCAGGTTTAAGAGGTAGAGGTGGTGCAGGTTTCCCATCAGGTTTGAAATGGTCTTTCATGAATCCTCCAAATTGGGAAAAAAATGTAGGTCCAAGATATGTTGCTGTCAATGCCGATGAAGGTGAACCTGGTACCTGTAAAGATAGAGAAATTATTAGAAAAGAACCTCATAAATTAGTCGAAGGTTGCTTATTAGCTGGTAGAGCAATGAATGCAACCGCTGCTTACATTTATATTAGAGGTGAATTTTACAATGAAACCGTCATCTTACAAAATGCAATCGATGAAGCTTATAAACATGGTAAATTAGGTAAAAATGCCTGTGGTTCAGGTTATGATTTTGATGTTTTCATTCACAGAGGTATGGGTGCCTACGTTTGTGGTGAAGAAACCGCTTTGATTGAATCAATGGAGGGTAAAGCTGGTAAACCAAGAATGAAACCACCTTTCCCTGCTGGTGTTGGTTTATTCGGTAGACCAACAACAGTTACAAATGTTGAAACCGTTGCCGTTGCTCCAACCATTTTAAGAAGAGGTGGTGATTGGTTCAATTCCTTTGGTAGAGAAAGAAATTCAGGTACTAAATTATTCTGTGTTTCAGGCCAAGTCAATGAACCTTGTACTTTTGAAGAAGAAATGTCAATTCCATTAAAGGAAATCTTAGAAAAACATTGTGGTGGTGTTAAAGGTGGTTGGGATAACTTATTAGCAGTTATTCCAGGTGGTTCCTCAACTCCAATTTTAAACGCTGAAACTTGTGAAGATCAAATTATGGATTACGATGCCTTAAGAAATGTTGGTTCAGGTTTAGGTACTGCTGCCGTTATTGTTATGAATAAACAAGCAGATGTCATTCGTGGTATTCAAAGATTATTGGCATTCTATAAACATGAATCATGTGGTCAATGTACCCCATGTAGAGAAGGTTCAACTTACTTATCAAAGATGATGGATAGATTAGCCGTTGGTCAAGCAAATGAAAAGGAAATCGATCAAGCATTAGAATTGACTTATAAGGTTTGTGGTCATTCCATTTGTGCTATGGGTGAAGCTTTCAGTTGGCCATATCAAGGTTTAGTCAAGAACTTTAAACCTTTAATGTTAGAAAGAATCAAGCAATATAAGACTGAAAATGGTTTATTAGATGGTGGATTGAACCATGGTGGTTGGTATGAAAAGGCTTCAATTAAGAATGGTGAAGTTATCAACAATCCAATGCCAAAGGAAGCTTTCCATGGTCATTGAGTAGGTTAAATTGAAACATCTTTCATGCATATTTAATTACCCCACTTATTCTACGATTACTACCTCTATTACTACTATTACTACTATTATTCATCCTATAATTCTCACACTTAAAAATTACTTTTTATTCTATTCATTCTTCTATACTTTGGTATATTATTTATATTATATAAATCTCTATTTATTTGACAGAAATACAAACTCGATTTTAATAATTAATACTATAACAGCTAATAACTAACCCTGCTTAGCATTTTTCGCGCTCTCATTGGCCGATCGCCCGTGAATCATCGCTCACCGTTTTTCGTTTTCCCCTCCGCGGCATCTGTCGAGTGAGTCGAGGAACGTGACCGCAACTAAATTTTCTGTGGTCAGCAACAATCAACACTGCTCCATATTTATGCAGCTTGAAGAAGATCGGTATACACATATCGTGAATTACCTTCCAAAAAAAGCAGCCTTCAGGTTATCAAATACACAGCATCCAGCATATATATAATGAAATATTCAACTTTATTATCTGCATCGTTGCTTCTATCCGGTGTTTTGGCCGTATACCCTCCTCCTGCAAATATTGATACAAGCGATCCTGATTTAGTAACAATTCAGGGTGCTACTGGATCAATCGATACCAAAGATCCTGGTTATTTGTCCAATGGTGCTACCTCAAATACCGACACGACAGATTTGATAGATACTTCAGCTGGGAAAGCTCATAATACATTAGAAAAAACGACTCATGAAAAGAAATCTTCTACTTCCTCTGAAACTTTAAATCCATTCTACTCATTTTATTTGGCAATTTCAATGATTGTTGTTAGTGAAATCGGTGATAAAACATTTCTTATTGCTGCAATCATGGCCATGCGTCATCCACATATGGTTGTCTTCTCTGCAGCTTCAAGTGCTTTGATTTTAATGACCGTTCTATCTGGTGCAATCGGTCAACTTTTACCTCATTTGTTATCTCCAACATTAACTAGAGCTGCAGCGTCAATTCTTTTCCTAGTTTTTGGCGTCAATTTATTAAGAGAAGGTCTTAGTACTGATAAAAACCAAGGTGTTGAAGAAGAAATCGCTGAAGTTGAGGAAGAAATTGCATCTGCTGAAATCATCGATTTATCAGCAAATCTTGAAAATGGTCATGTTAAAAGTACTTCAATTAATTGGAAAAACAAATTAAAAGATTTAATTTCATATATTTCATCTCCTGTTTGGTTTCAAACATTTTCAATGACATTTTTAGGTGAATGGGGGGACAGAAGTCAAATTACTACGATTGCAATGGCTGCCGGTGGTGATTGGATCATGATTGTTTTAGGTGGTTGTATTGGTCATGCAGCATGTACCCTAATGGCGGTTTTAGCAGGTAATGCAATTTCAACCAAAATAAGCATGAGAACTATTTTATTAGGTGGTTCCTTTGCATTCTTTATTTTTTCTTTATTATATGGATATTCTGCAATTTATGAATAGGTTCGTAAATTAGGTTTTTCTACTAGAGCAAACAAAATTAGTTGGAAGATTTATACAATTTTCCCCCTATATATATATAGATCTATACCATTTTTATTATTCTGTATTTTTTTCAACGAACTCTCCTTTTTGATTTTGACTACAGTTATCTTATAAACATGGGGTGAAATTTGCAACCAAACAGTTCCGGGAATGTGCCTGATAGAAAATTGCCCGTTACGGAAATTCTGGACCGAGAACAATAGGCGATGAAGAAACGTGCTTTATGCTTAATTGGTTGGTTGTCTACGCAGATTTTTCCACTGTCCCTAAACAGTAGGATTCTACTCAAGTGCCAAAATTTTATTTTTCATAGACTTTAAAACAAGTGTTTTCCAACTAAAATATTTCAAAAAGATTTAGTTATGGTCAACGGATGAAAAAAATTATACCAACCATATCAATAACCATTAATGAAGCTTTCAACACTAATATGGGCCTGTTTTATTACTGCAAGTGTTTTGGCGCTACATCCACCTCAAATAAACAGTAGTCTATTTGTTCCTTTATCTTCCACTCAAAAGAACAACGGAGGAAATGACATTGGTTCTTCTGTATCAAATGATAATAACCATGGGCATAATATTGGATTCTTTCATTTATTTAACAACAAGACTGATACAGGATCCAGTAATGATGAGATAGAAAATAGTTATACATCGTTAAATCCATTCTATTCATTCTATATGTCGATTTCAATGATAGTAGTTAGTGAAATTGGTGACAAATCCTTTTTTATTGCAGCAATCATGGCAATGAGTAGTCCACGCATGATTGTCTTTTCAGCTGCTCTAAGTGCTTTGATTCTAATGACATTTTTATCTGGTTTAATTGGTCAAATTTTACCACATTTCATATCCCCAACCATAACTAGAGCTGCTGCTTCAATTTTATTTTTAATTTTTGGTTTAAACCTATTAAGGGAGGGAATCAACACGAACAAAAAACCAGGTTTCGAAGAGGAGGTTGCAGAAGTTGAAGAGGAAATTGCGTCTGCTGGGTTGGACGAAGTGATGTCAGATCTTGAAAAGGGCAACAATAAGAATGCTCCAAACAATTGGAAAACTAAAACAACAAATTTCTTTTCCTACTTGGCATCTTCAATTTGGTATCAAATATTCACCATGACATTTTTAGGTGAATGGGGGGATAGAAGTCAGATCACAACAATCTCAATGGCTGCCGGTGGTGATTGGATCATGATTGTTTTAGGTGGTTGTATTGGTCATGCAGCATGTACCCTAATGGCGGTTTTAGCAGGTAATGCAATTTCAACCAAAATAAGCATGAAAACTACCTTACTTGGAGGTTCGGTTTCTTTCTTCATATTTTCAGGTTTATACGGATATGCAGCACTAGATCACTAAACTACTAGGACTACAGATGTATTATTTGCATCACTAATAATTTAACGTTTCTCATTCAATTGAATTATGTACAAATTATTATATATCAAATGCCAGATTAAACAACAAAAGAATAAAAGTTACTCCAATTTTATTTCTCCATGTTTAGTAACTCATTTATCCTACTTTTAACTGACATGATGATCTTATCGTCAGTTTGGGATTTGACCAGTGTATATTTATTATTCAAATAATTTTCACATTCAGAGATTGTAGTTATATTGTGTGTATTTGATTTTGTAATTTTATTACCATGTCGTCTTTTTATCGATCTTTTGTTGATGAGTTTTGCAATTTCACCGTATCTATCCAAAAGTTTATTAGTTAAATCTTGATTACCAGTATTTTTACCATTGTTCGATAACTCTCGTATTTTTCTCTTTTCTTCAGATTTAACTATTGATTCGGCAATATTTATTGTATCGAATGCAAACTGAGACTGTTGGCTTAGTTTTTCAAGCAGTTGTAAAGCTGTTATCGGTTGATTTGTCTCGGGATCAAAGTTTCTATATTTCATAGCAGTTACTGTGATGACAATATAGGTTGAATATATAGCATATGAAAGCCATATAACAAGAAACCCAATAAACAGAGACAACAAAGCTACATATATTAAACTTTTCCGTTTCCGCCTTCAGCCTTTAGCAAAAGAGTGAGCAATTCAAAGCGAGCCCTGCTTTACTGCATAGAGAGGTGTGGTTTGAGGTTTTTAGGGTTGTTCTCTCAGAAATGGGGGGTTTGTTGTCCATGAGAGATTGATATACCAAGTAGCACCCATACTAGAGATTACACCGGCACCAATGATGTCACCAAGAATAGGAATAAGACGTTTCCACGCCAGTATCCCATGGTTTGATGTCAAAGGTCCCAAGTTTGATACGCAGATGTTTGTAAACGATATCACCAAAGATGGCAAGTTTACAGAGGAACAGGCCAAGGTGGCGTCAAAAATAATATCGGATTCAATTAATGACGGTATTGAATTGTATGCATCCAATTTGATCAGTAAGGAAGTCTTGAACAAGATGTCATACAAACAAAAGGTTGATTTTGCCAAATTAAAGGGTGAATTGCAAATGATTGATAAGAGTGATTTCAACTCCATTAAGAATGAGAACGAAAGATTAAGAAGTGAATTGGAGAAAATGAGAATAAAATTCAAGGAAGAGATTAATAAAAGTTTAAGTAGTGTTAGATTGGATTTAAGTTTGGAAAAGGGTAGGATCAGAGAGGAAAGTAGTATTTATGATTTAAAGATTAAGGAGACAGACACAAGAATCAACCAAGAGATCTATAACTTGAAAGTTCAAATCGATAGTGTTAAAACTACAGTTTTGCAATGGTTATTTGGTGTCTGTGCTGGTACCTTTTCTCTAGTTTTAGCATATGCTAGGTTGGTTAGTTAACAGTTTAGTATAGGTTGTATGAGTATAAATGTATTTATTTAAATTTATAATTTATACAATGGTTGGGTAATTGGAAACAATAATTAAAAATCAAAGATTTCGTTTAATTGTTTGATAGTATCTTCTGGAGATTTGACAGAATGACCAATGGTTCTGTCATCAGAGTAGATTTCCCAATCGTTACCACCTTGATAAGCCTTATCACCAAAGAAGTGAATAGTGTCAAAGTGTTCATCTTCTAAATGTCTTAAACAGTAAGTCTTATCCCATCCAGTTGGGAAAACATCAAAAGAGATTTGACCCCCAATTGAATAGGTTAACTCTAAATCTTTGAAATTTTCTTTTAAAGCTTTCACCATATCAGTTCTAACATTATTTGGAATATCATATTTTTCATATTCGTTTCTTTCTTCAGTGGTACAGTTTCTACCAACTGGGGAGACATTGATCATACCCTTTCTAAATTCTATGAAAGTACCTCTTCTGAAAGGTAAATCTAAGTCAGCTAAATATCTTAAGATAAATCTTGATAATTCGTTATATTTTTCTTCACCAATCCAATTGATAAAAGATTGTGCTGGTAATTGTTTACCTGATTTATAGGCAGTTAACCCATTTTCAGAGAAACAGTAATCAAATTCTTGTAAGATATCAGGACCTAATTGTTCTAATTGTTTGACAAAGTCTGAACCACCAACAAAACCAATAGCACATTTTTTACGTAAGTTCTTTAAAGTTTCTTTCATTTCTGGAGAAACTGTTAATCTTGCAGGGGTAAGTGTACCATCGACATCGAAAAGACAGATGGTTTTTGGTTGTTCTCTATCGGTGAAGGACATGTTTGGAAAATTTGTTATTTGAACTTAATATAAAATATAAAATATTCTAATTATGAAGAGAAAAGAAGAGGATAAAGGGGGGAACAAATTCAATTCTAGAGGAAGAAGAAAAAACAACATCAACAACAACAACAACAACAACAACGAAAAAGAAACAGAAACGTCGACAAAACGCAAAACAACAACCCGCAACTAAAAAGAAATTCTCGTTTCCCAATTTAACACGCAAATCGCAAATCGCAACAATAGGCCGCTAGCAGCCGAAAAGGCCGCCTTTCTTCAGAGTTCAGAGCTATGTCCAACCTATGTGCAATGTCGTAACGTGTAAGGTTGATTACTTTCTAATTATTACACTCTAATTATTACTGTTATTAGATTCTGGATTATAAACTTTATATTACATGTAAATAAAAAAACTTTTTTTTTGCTTTTTCCTTATATTTACACAATTTGCATGTATGTATGAATTCTCTAGGATCTATAGTCACCATTTATGGTAACATATTCATGTGAAAGATCACAGGTCCAGAACTGGCATTTACCTTCACCACCTGGAACACCAAGATCAACTTCAATTTGTAAATCTGGTAATTCCAAGATTTCACTAGCTCTTTCTTCATCAACAACTTCTGGTTCTCCATTGACAAGTAATTTCAATTCAGCACTACCATCTGTTGGAATGAAAGAAACGTTGGTTTTCTTAGTGTCAACCTCAACATTGGAATAACCAATTGCACATAAGATTCTACCCCAGTTAGCATCTTTACCAAACATAGCTGTTTTAACTAATGCAGAATTTGAAATTGAATTTGCTGCCTTTTTAGCTTCTTCATCATTTAATGCATTCTTAATGTTAATTGTAATGAATTTAGTTGCACCTTCACCATCTCTGACAACAAGCTTTGCCAATTCAATCGCCAATTCTTTGAAATTTTGTTCAAAGATTTGGTAAACTGGCGAAGTTTCATCGATGACTTTCCCCCCACTTTCACCATTCGATAATGCTAAAATAGTATCATTAGTGGACATGTCACCATCGACGGATATACAATTGAATGATTTATTGACACTCTCTTTTAATAATTTATCCAAAGTCTTGGCCTCAATTGGGGCATCTGTAATTATCAAACCTAATAAGGTGGCCATATTTGGACATATCATACCAGCCCCCTTAACCATACCTGAAATTGAATTATCGACTCCATCAATTTGGAAGCTACGAGATATTAATTTAGGGAATGTATCTGTTGTCATAATACCCTTTGCACAGTTCAACCAATCTTCATGGCTAGAACCAATATTTTGTGGGATTTCATTAATACCATTTTTAATTTTATCTAATTGAAGTCTTTGACCAATAACACCGGTAGACATTGTCAAAGTATTTGATACTTTATCGACAATTTTATTATCCAATTTTTGATCGACATAATCGATAATTTCCTTTGCATCACTTAATCCACCTTCACCGGTAACCGCATTTGCACAACCTGAATTTATTATAATTGAGTTAAAATTTTGATTTTTCTTTAATTCGATATTTTCCTTGTCAACTAAAACAGGCGCTGCCTTAAACTTATTGGTAGTAAAAACACCTGCTGCATTACAGGTCTTAGAAGAATAAATTAATGCCAAATCTGGTAAACCATTCTTCTTAACTTTGGTTGCCAATGAACCAACTTTGAAACCTTTTGGGTAAGTACCAGAAGTTGGGATGTATTTTAATTTTGACTTAGGAATTTCCATGGATCCGTAGAATCTTTTTGCGATGGTCAACATACTGTTGTTGGGTCTTGTTAATGAAGGAAAGGAAAAGAGAAAAAGTAGAGAAAAATATAAGATAAGAAAATGAAAAGAGAATGAAAAGTGGGAAATAAGAAATGGAAGAAATCTGGAAGAAATCTGGAAGAAATGACAGAGGAATACGAGTTAAGCGCGGTAGACAATTACCGAAATAAGCAGGACAACAGACGGCGTGTCGCGGTGTTGTGTGTTGTGTGTTGTGTGTTGTGTGTGTTATGTGTATGTTCAAGAGGTTTGGTGCTTTCTCTGGTGGTGTTTGACTTCTGATTTCATGGCATGTCCTTTTTGTAGGACATGGAAATCATGACGAAGGAAAGGAAGAGTCGGTTGAGATCAAACGTGGAACATGTCGAAAAAACATTGCCTTTTGACCAAGATGTGAAGCCAGGCTTTGTGGAACCCCAGTTGGCAAATTCCAATATCGTGACTGGTCAGAGGTTGGAAGATCCACCAACGGTTAAGATCAAAAAGGAGCTGGGTGTGTTTACAAAAAAAGCCGTCATCAACAAATTACAAAATAAAGATACTGAAAATCAAACTTTGCCATTGGAGCAACTCAATAAGTATGAAAAATCTTTGAAAAACCAAAGGGAAATAGAAAATTCCACTACATTTAGCAATATACGGTCAAATTTGAAAAGAAATAGCGATCAAACAGACAACCATCTTAGTGATTCAAAGAAAACAAAAGGGGACACCAAGAAGATCCGTCGAATGAAGGTCAAGAAGAACAAGAAAGCAGAAACCACGAAATCTGAGTTGAAAGCTTCTCTTTCCGTAGCCAATGACAAATTAATCGCACTAGGAGATGAAATTACACAAGAACCTAATGCATCAGAGGTAGATTCCACAGCTTTGAATAATGACTACTGTTCCTGTTGTGGGATGACAGGATTGTTCCTTTGTTGTGAATCATGCCCAAAATCTTACCATTTTCAATGTATTAATCCTCCAGTTGATCCAAACAATTTACCGGAAGTTTGGTATTGTAAAGAATGCATTAAAAAGAAAGTACAAGAGAAAAAGGGGAAGGATAGAGAACGGAACGAAAATGGGGATAGCAATGGTCATGACAATTTAATGTTAAATGTAGGAATATATGCAAAATTATTTGATAATATAATATTTCAAGATCCAATATCTTTCCAATTACCGAAGGAAATTATTGAATGTTTTCAAGGTATTTCTGTTGATAAATTAGGTGATTATAATGATGAAACTTTTAAACCAACTAAAACTTATAAACAATTAGTAAAGGAATATGATGATCCATTGACTGGGGTTTATGATAAAGATAACAATCCAATGTTTTGTTATAAATGCGGTGAAAGTGGTTTGAAAAAGGAACATCAATTAATAAATTGCGATTATTGTCCCTTATCATGGCATTTAGATTGTTTAGACCCACCATTAACTAGCATTAAAAAACTGGGATCGAAATGGAAATGTCCCAACCACGTTGACGATTTAATCTCTAAACCAATAAGGAAGTTTAAAGAGCAAACGGTTGTACCTGTATCGAACATAGAGAATTTTGAAAAATTTGGGAAATTACCACTTAATGCTAATATCAAAATTGTCAATATTGAAGACAAATTGAATTTATTAAAGAAAGAAATAAAATTATTACATAATAACAACAATGCAAATTTAAGATTTAGTAATTTAACATTTGAACTTAATGAAGAGGATGTTATATTAAATTTCATTAATAATAATAAGATTAAAAAAATTAATGAAGATCAGCAAAATTTACAACATTTAATGAATTTGAAGCCAAATTTAAAGGATTATGTCCTGAGTTTGAGTAAGTTAAGTAATAAATCAATTATAAATAATGAATTTAAATTAATTAATTTACAAAAGTTATTAAAGATTAGCGATGAAGAATTGAAAATAGAGAAAGATAAGGAATTTACAAAGGATGAAATAAAAGAATTCTTCATTATTAAAAGGTTAATTGAAAAGAAGGGTAAGGATAAATTATTAGAGTTTTTAAAGTCTTGAATTTCCTTTTGTTGTTTTATACATTTCTTTATTTCTTATTTATTATTATATGTAAAATGCATCAATTTTTTGATTAAAAGAAAAAAGGAAAAAGAAAAAAGCTATTACTTACTATTAACAGAGCCTAATTCTATATCTGCATTAATGGAATCTTCAAAAAATGTGTCTCTCAATTCTAACCACCTGGTGGTATAAGTACTTAATAACATCATTAAAATTAGACTTATAAATTGTAAGACCCACCAATAAATATTTTTCGGGAAACCAGAGACAAACCATACAATTATAAAATTCAGAAAATGTATTGTAAATGCAAAATCCCATACTAATTTGGATCTTCCGATTATGAAAGTTATAAATATGACTTCCAGGAGAGTACATAGTAGCCATAAAAACATCAGCGTCAATCCCAAACTGTTTTCAATTGATATAATTGACCATGAAAATATCCAAGAACTGTCAAATGTCCACCCCAACAATTGGGATGTTATAAAAAACACAATTGTTCCAGTTAAGTAATAGAAAAATTGCAAGAGAATGATTTGACCCAGTAATTTAAAAGATGGATTTGCAGAGAACGGTATCGATGACGGGGAGGTATTTGTTGTTGTAGGAGAAATATTCGAATCCCTTCTTTCCACTGGGGCAAGGCTCAGATATTTTGCCTTCATATCGGACCACCAGATCATCGTGTATTAGTTGTAGATGATATTCCTGCGAACCGACTATCAGCATCCAGTAGAGACGTTTCCTGGTAAAGGTGTCTGCAATTTGCATTGTGTGATGTATGATGTGTGATCTCTAATTCTCTAATTCTTTAATCCGTAATCTGCAGCGCGACAGCGGCAGTGTTGTGGACGCGTAGTTTTTTTTTGCGTTCTTGTTTTGGATCGAAGATAGAAGTGGTCTTTTGCATTGGCTCAGTTCATGAGCATTCCGGCGTAATATAGCAGCAGAAACATCGCTTGGTTACCAAGAGAGATACAGTCACAATCAATATGCCAGAGAGACTTAAATTTAACCAGCAAGTTGTTTCCACAGCGGCCAATCCTGTGTCAACAAAGGAGCTTTTGTCTCGTTTGAACGCGTTACATACTGAACTAGCAGAGTTGGAACAGGACAATGTAGATTTGATTTCTTTGGAATTTGTCAAGGATGACTTAATCAACAAGAAGCTTTTGAAAAATTCCAATAAAGGTATTCAAATTTACGTTGCTTGTTGTTTGGCTGATGTCTTGCGATTGTACGCACCTGATGCTCCATATAATGATTCCAATCTAAACAATATATTCAAATTGTTTCTTCATCAGTTCGATTGTTTGGCCCACACCGAATCTCCCTATTATGAAAATTATGTTTACCTATTAGAAAGGGTCGCTGAAGTTAAATTGACAGCTTTAATGACAGATTTATCAAATAAAGATAAATTGATTTACCAATTATTTGAAACTTTTTACACGTTACCAACAAATAGATCATTTGATTCTGCAAATTTGGAACATTTGTTAATTGATATTTTAAATGAAATTATAAGCGAGGTCAACCAATTAGATTTGAAAGTTTTGAAGTTAATCTTGAACAAATTTTTGGCCAATTCCAAAAACTTGAAAAACCAATCACAAATTAGAGTACCGGGTTTCCAGATCAGTCTTTCTCTATGTGAAATCAATTTTGATAAATTATCAAGATTTATAACTTATTTTTTTTCGGAGATGATTTTAGAAGCCACTAAAAATGTGGAAAGTGATATAAATTCATCAGATAGTGATAACTCAAATAATGATGATTCAGATGATGAAATTGGCGATAATTCAATTGAATCACGTTTCAAAATCGATTTAGTACAAATGAAAAAAATACATACACTTGCAATTGAGCTATGGAGATACGTTCCAGAAATTTTGACATCTGTTCTAGGTCTATTAGACAATGAATTAGAAGCTGATGATCTTAGAATTAGAATCATAGCGACTGACACAATTAGTAAAATATTGTCGATTCAATCTTCCAGAATTAACTTTGTATCTTCCTTTGTCTCAACTTATATGAATTGGCTGAAAAAGCCTTTAGATATTTCCGTCGATGTTCGTATAACGTGGATACATGGATTGGCTCCAATTTTGGAATCGAGAAGCGATATTAATTCTGATATTGTCAACGGGTTATTGAAAACTTTAATTGATTCAAATGATAAAGTCAGATTGAATACTATTATAGAACTGTCAAAATTGAAACCTTCGACATTTTCATTAAATATTGTTAATTCTTCCTTGGTCACAACTTTATTCAAGTTGTTACGTGAAAAGAATAGTTCTATAAGAAATCATATTATTCAATTTTTGGCAACTTTATACAATTATTCTGCAAATAATTTTGGTGATATCAATGAAAATGATTTTACTTCCAAAATACCAAACAATATTCTGAACCTTATCTATATTAATGATAATACCATCAATTCAGAGATTGATCTTGCTTTATTTGAAAAAATCATTCCTTTCAATTCTGATGCATCTCAAAGGGTCGATAGATTTTTGTTAACCTTTTCATTATTATCAGAAAGATCACAAACATCATTATTTGCAATTATCAAAAGACAAAATCAGTTATCACAAGTTATTTTGCATTTGTTATCCCTTATAACGGGTGAAAACAACGATCTAAAGAGTCAATCTTTTGATGCCTCAGAGAAAGAAGATCAAATCATTAATGCCATAAAATGGATTTCGAGAAGTTTTCCATCTTCATATAATGCAGACTTATATATTAACCATTTTATTGAATTGAATAATAAAAGGTTTTTTAGATTGTTGAAATTATGTATCCTGGAAAGTTCCGACTATGATACAATAGTCAATAGTATGAAAGAATTGTTGAATAGAGTTAAAGATCCCAAATTTGTTAACGATGAAAACGAGAAGAACGGACTAACACCTACTGGTATGTATAATACAATCAAACTTTTATTGTTGAGATGTTCCAATATTTTTTACAATGTTAGCAATATTTCAAAGTTGGTAGAAATTAATGCAGATAAAGCCTCCGAATTTGGTGAAATTTCTAAATTAATTTTAAATAATGTTTCTCAGGTTTCTCCAAATATTTTAGCAGATCATATTAAATTAATATGCGATTCAATAATTGAACAAATCAATACCATTGATTTGGAAGGATCAAGAATATCAAATGATTACTGGAACGAACTGAAAATTATTTTTAATTATACAAATCAAAATAAATCACTAAGATTAGTTGACAAGTTTTATAATGCATTATACGATCTGGCCATTAGAGGGACCGTTTTAGAAGCTAAATACTCGATCAAGATTATTTCTAATTCAACAGATACTCAAAAGGGTAGATTATTTACTGGTATTGTTAACAAAATTTGGCCTTTAAATATGAACTCTCCGCATTTTGTTACTCATTTGTCTTCTCTTGCCACGTTATTTATCTGTGATATTATTTCCGTTGATCATATCAAAGAAGATTTGAGTAAATTTTTAGTTAATGAAGTTCTTCTCAAGAATCATAATCCGGAGAAAGAAATAGAACAATCTAGAAGTGAAGAAGGTGAAGAAACTAAAGAGGAATCTTCTTGGATCACTGATAATGACTTATACTATAATACAGATAACAAAGAATGTCTTTCCAAAATTATCACGATGAAGCTTCTAGCCAATTGGTTAATCAACGCAGCTGATGATTTATCTGTAGATGTGGAACAACTTTCGAAGCTGATATTGAGCATGTTCTCATCATTTATTAATAGAGGTGGTGAAATCGTTCCATCTGAAAATACTCCACTGAAATTTTGTTCTAGATTAAGACTACATGCTGGTATACAGCTATTAAAGATTTCAAAATTTTCACTTTATGATAAGTTTATTAATCAACGTAGGATTAACAGATTAATTCTTTTGATACAAGATGTTGAATATGAAGTTAGATTTAGGTTTTTAAATAAACTAAAAAAAAATTTATCTCAAAATAAGATCTCAAAAAGATTTCTATCACTTATATTCTTTACTGCACATGAACCCGACCATGCATTGAGATCTAATATTGCAACTTGGATCAGAGCATCATTCAGCAAACAAGCTTTGACCCCAGAAAGTAAAAATTCTTTGTCATTTGAAAAGTCATATATACGGTTATTGCATATGTTATCCCACCATCCCGAGTTAAAAGAACTGTATAATTCATACAAATTATCTTTATCTACGGCAACACACTCCGATGCAACTACCCTCGTAAATGCAGATGACGTCGTTGGGGATAACAACAATGATGAATCAGAAGAACTTAAAAAATTCAAAGAATTATCAGATTTTGCCCTGACTTACATTGTATTTTCCTTATCACTGATCGTGACATCTGAAAACATTTCCTTATTATACTATTTAAGCCTAAGAATAAAGCAATTTAAAGGTCTTGACTCAAGTGATAGTGATGATGGTTGTCTCTATTTAATCACCGAGTTTTCACAAACTGTCATCAATTATATTGGCAAAATTCGAAATTGGAATATTTCAATTTGGCCAGGCAAGTTAACATTACCATCCGATTTATTTGAGAAACTTGACAATGAGACAGCAAACCAAACCATTAAGGCTGTTTTTATCCCTGACGAGTTTGCATCACCGTTATTAGAAATTGTGAGACATAAATGGAGGAGGGAACACGGTATAACAAATACCAGAAAAAGTAAGAAAAAACAACAAATACTACAGGAGCTACCAGAAATCAACGTGCAAACCCCTCAAACTAGTATCACTAAAGGAAAACCTACACGTAAAAGGAAGAGAGCTTCCAATAGAGATAAAAACGAGGATAGCTCTGACGAATACGATGCCCCTAAAAAAGGTAAAGCCAAGGAAAATTTATTTGAAAAAAGTGGTGGTTCGAAAAGAAATACAAGAAGGGGGGTAAGAGTTGATTATAATGAGCTCGATTAAGTTAAATTTTTATATTTTATTTTGCCAATTTATATATAGTTACTTTAATTAATTATTGTATATGTTTTGTGATTATTTGAGTTTATACAGCGTAGAAGATACAGATAGATAACTCAAAACTACTCATGATATCTCATTTGAGTGATAACTAAGATATTTCCAGGCATGGATGTTACAGGAGATGGGATTAATAATTTTAATTTACCAGTAGCCTCATCAAAGCCTGAAACATAAGAAAAACCAAGAACGGTTCTAGAAGTCACATTTTTAGCCAATTCTATTAATTTTTCGTTGGCATCCACCTTACTAGACAGGAGTTTTACTAAATCGACATCTTTACTGTTAATAATTGCAACCATTACATTCATCAAATCTGTTTCTTTTGGATCTTCAACAATGGTAAACATATTCTGGTACTTCCAATTTGTTTTCTTTGTTATTTTTTTAGTTTTCTTTGTTGTCTGGGATAACGGATCATAATCATCATCGTCATCATCATCATCTTCAGTTTTAACGGTTACAGTTGGAGAATATTCATCACTGACTTCTGCGTCACCATTCATGAAATTTAGTAAAGCCATATCGTTGTCCTGTTCTTTTGGTCGTATAAATATGAAATCCTTAACGGAAGAATGAAACGTATAAGGATTTAACTGGGCACGTTCAACACCATAAAAATACTGTTTGATAGCTCTTTGTTGTAATTCACGTTCAAATTTTGGTTCTTTATCAACACAACCACTTGAGCGTGGCAGTTTGATCATGGTTAAACCGTTGTCGTTAGAAGTATCTATTGTTAATTTTTTACGTAGATCAACAAGTAAACGTTCATTACCAACCACCAACATTGTATTAATTTGGAAAGAATCAACTATATGTTGAATCAATTTCCAATCAGAGATATTTAATGGTGGAGTATCTATAATAATTGTACCGGAATCAGAAGGTGAGGTTGATGTTTTGGAATCAACCTCAAATGAAAGTTCAGATATTAAACATCTATACAGTTCTAAATTTTCAGTAAAATTTTCGAGGCCAAAGTTTTTAACAACCGGTATTTGGGGTTTATATAGTCCCGTTCCCGGTCCTGTTGTTGCAGTTTCACCAATAGTTGTAGTTTCAACGTCCAAAAGGTCATATAATTTAGCAGCTGTTAACTGTGTTGGTATTGCAAAATGTGGTAAACGTGGGTCTAAATTGACCAATATTGGCAATTTATCGGATGTTTTTAATGAATAGGAAGCCAAAGTTCTTGCAACGGTGGATTTACCAGAATCTTTTGGCCCCAATATTAACATTCTTGTTTGTTTACCTTTAATTGATAAATTTTCAATGGCTAAATGAAGATTCAATAGTTGCTTTAAAATGGTTTCTTCGGAGATATATTCGGAACTTAGGGGAGATGTTGTTGAGTAGGAAACTGTACATCCATGATAGGTAGCCACTGAAAAATTCATGGCTTCTTTGAAGACATATGTGATATTTGGTGACAATTCAGTACCTGAGATTTCTGCAGTTCCAGTTTCGAGTTTTAACTGCAGGGTGGAACTCTTTGAATTCTCCACTCTCCATTCGTTGAATGCTGGAACTTCAACCTTCGTCCATGTAGGTCCAAAATCCATGATGGTGTCAACAACAAATGATGGGATTGTTTGATATAAAGGGTCCAGTATATGTTAAAGTAAGAAACCAACAGAAACCAGAAACGTATAAAACTTTGCGCAGGCTGTTTCTTAGCGCCATTCCGAGTTCCGAGTGCCAGATGCCAAATTTGATGTTTGCCCGAATCATGTTGTCTTATGTATTACGGTTTCATCTCGATAGAGCTTATCTTGGTTAGTGAAAGTTAATTAGATGGATACATACAAAAAAAGATAATGGAACAACACAGAAAAAATGAGGACCGAAGGAAGTTTGCACTAGATACCATCAAGGAGCAGAGGGCGGCACTAAAGAACTTCTATAAAATCAAGGAAACGGTAGAAAGCACAGATGAGATACCGAATGCAGCTACAAGAAGTAGTACCAGCGGTAGTTCAACATCGGTGCCATTCAGCCATAAGAATTCATCATCGTATTCTGTAGGAGGGATTGATTTGGTAAGTATCGAAGACTTGGATGAATTCATTGCAACAGAGACATATCTGAATATACTTAAAGTTGAGAATAAAGTGTTGGATAAGCTAAACAGTGCCAAGAGTGAGATAAAATCCACGATTTATAACAATTATTATGAACTGATTAAAATAAACAATGTGTTGGCAGATTTACTCCATCCGAAGGGGATAGATGCTGAACAAAACTCGGAATCGGAGACTATAAGAGGTAATCTAAACACCATAAGGACTAATATCGTCAAAATGAAATCTTTGGATATGGATATCTTTGACGATGTTACAAAGTGATGCTATATGCTACCATTTATAACCTTTAAGCCGAAAAAAAAAAGAAAAATGTTGAAAGGTTCTAAAGGACAAGTTTAATAACAAATTACAATTGAGAAAAAATTTCATCAAACCTTAAACGTACAGCATTAATCGAATGTGTTCAGCATAAAATAACTTTTCGATGCATATGAGTATATATAATTTAAACTATTTAATTTATAAAATCATATTTCTAATAAATAATCA
This sequence comes from Pichia thaimueangensis, assembly GCA_030569635.1. NCBI lineage: Eukaryota > Fungi > Ascomycota > Pichiomycetes > Pichiales > Pichiaceae > Pichia > Pichia thaimueangensis. Next base: position 23,807 of record JAJMLM010000252.1, read on the forward strand.
ACATTGAGTTCTCTCTCTTTCAATGCTTCAAATACATCCATCATTGTAGATACACTGGATTTGAAAACCTCGCCGTTTCTATCATAATCTGCCAATGCAATGATAACGGAATTTTTCAGATCTAACATGCAATCGTTAACCCACTCGATTATTCTAACTTTTGAAACACCCAGATGGGAAGATTTCAAATCTCCGCTACCACTTGAGTCTGGTATTTTCCCATTGTTGTTACTATTATTTGGGAAAAGATCATTCCATTCCGTCCATACCCTAGATATAAACCCCATATAGACCAAGGATAATTCACGCACATAAGCGGTTATTAACTCACCAGTTACACCGCCAATGGAATCTAAATTAACGTTATCTTTGTTTTTAAGAGTGTCATCACCATCAAGATCCAATTCTGAATTACCCAGATTAACACTTGAAGGTCGGCTTGATAAATTATGAAGAGATTTTGTACTATCGGATCTACTCAATGGTCTCGATTTCATATTTGATGATACATTATTTAAAGTTGCAGTGCCATCTCCCCCACTAGCGTTATTCCCACCACCAACTCTCACCATTCCAACACAATCACCTAACTCTCTACCTCTAGACTCTAAATAAACCTCCACAGCCTCTCTTTCTTTTTTCAAAATTTTGAAAATATCAATAAATTCCTTTAATGATTCTAAGCTTGCAGTTGTTAGCGATATTTCCTCTAATAATTTATTAACAAGTTGATCTGTAAGTTGTTTTAAACTTGATACTTTTAAATTATATATTAGATGCACATGTTGACTAAATATACTGAATTTTAATCCACTATTCTTACTTGATGTTAAAGACTTAGAAGAGAGTAAAGATTTGGGAATTCCGATCGTGCTGGCGATTCCAGTCAATTGTCGGATTTCATCATCCAATCTGGACAAATACCCAACACATTCATCATACCTTTCCAAACCCAATTCTAATGAAGCAGATGTTAATAAATCGTCAATAGTTGAAACCCTTGAATTGAATTCAGGTTCTATTTGTTTCTCAATCAACGAAGTTGATCCACTTGGAACCAGTCCAGCACCACTTACACATCTTGAATCAGGTCTCGAATTTAAATTAGATAAGGTGAATTTCGACATAGAATCTCTCAAACTTCTTCTCTTCATCGAAGATGCCTCTGCCTTTGCCTGTTGCATTGCATTAAATACACGGATAAACTCTGTGTTTAAATCTGTTTGAAATAAAAATGTCTGATTGGTATCTAATATTCTAATGCATATAGTTAAATCTGCTGCCGATTCTGAATCATCTAAACCAATAACTGAATCAGTACGTGCAGTGACTAAGCCTGGACAAACGCCAACAGACCCAGAACGAGCACTTGCACTTTGATTTTTATTCTTTGTCTTATTTGAATGATTATTTGATAAAATATCATTAAATTCTTTGATTTCGGAACATCTTTGAACAGTAATTGTATCAATCATCCACACATGTGTGGCTATATTTCTGGTATGCTTTGATGTTTTGGAGGATCTATTACCATCTTTATTATTAGAGGGTAAAAATTTATTTGTATCTCTTACTCGAGAAGCAATTAATATGGAATCATTCATGACAACAATATGAACTGGACGGATAGGATTACACGTTATAGAATTCAGTTCCCCCCAACGACGAGATTCGATGATAATATGTCTAGTTGAAATTGGTGGTAATAAATCATGGGAACGATCGATATTTGCGTATAATTTTTTCATCGAATTAGACCATTTGTTTTGTAATAGCATGACGGATTGACGATTCAACTTCGAAGAGGAACCATCTGTGGATTCTGGTAATGATTCATCGGATTTAGTTTGATATTCATGAGCTTCCTCCAATTGTTGGGATAACAAATCCGATAAATCGTTAACTTTGGGTTTCAGCGTTAACAAGACTTCATGGGTTTGTTTGAAGGCTTCACTAACGGCCAAGACTTGATTGGTAGATTCTGAAAGGGAAAATTTAACTGCATCATCATTGACTTTATTCAAAGTCTCCAAATGTGTTGAAAAATCGTCAATTCTTGCAGCGTTTGCATCGCCCAATTGCGTATGGACATATCTTGCAGCGTCAAAATTTTCATCTGTTAATTCAATTAAGATATCCTGGTTTGTCTTTTTCGGAATAGGATTGCTCACATTTATTGAAGATTCGGTCAAATTTCCGTTGGTGTCACCCAATGTGTAATTGTTGAATCTGGATTGTTGAATTGTGGCCAGTCCATGTGATCCATGTGAGGAATCATTCAATTGCACATCTGCAGAATTATAAATTTGAGATTGGGCATTGTATGGTAAAGCGGGAGCACCGTATGTGTTGTAACCGTCGGTAGATGGCTGTGATAACTTTACTGAAAATCTACGCCTTGTTGTTGCAGATGTTGCATTAGTTGCTGTGGAATGGATGGATTCTGAACTCTCTGCTAGATTCGGATGCAGATAGTTTTGTGTGGATCTACTACGTTGATCGTTACCATTATTTGGATTACTTGGGATGTTGAGAGTGTTATTTTGATTGATTTCATTGATACTTAAAGAACTGGTTGTTGCGTTAAATTGGTAACTCGTTGCTGGAACGTTAGAACCATTGCCGTTTCCATAGTTGGCGTAACCGTGGCCAATTGAGCCACCCCCTATAAACTGAGATTTTGAGAACCTTCTATTGAGATCAGACATTAACTCCTTATGTTTCAATGATCGAATAAAGTAAAGCCGGGGCACCACTCTTGAAATAGCGGGAGGAGTAGATTCTAAACCAACAACCAAAATAGACAAACCAGAAACCAAACAACTTAACACACTAAAGGGAACTGGAAAACAGAGTACGCGCACGTCGATCGACGCAAAGTGAAGAGGGACGAAGGAATACTAACGATAAAATATACTAAATTAGAAATTATAAACCATGAACTAAACGTTGAACTATAAACTATAAAAAATTTCCCCAAGATATATAAATATACAAATGATCAAAAATCAGCTGAATCCGTAAAGCCAAGGATCTTTCATGATCTCGTGCATGGTGGGCCTCTTGTTGATATCCGTCACCAAGATCTTGCGGATCAATTCAAGACAGGCGGGACTGACGTCGGAGTATTTGGGAAATTTCACCTCTCCGTCTAGGATTTCGTCTACACTGCAGAATGGATTCTCCTTGAATATCAACGTATACAACAAGATTCCCATTGCCCAAACATCCTGTGATTTACCATCATATGGTTGCCCATTCAGAACTTCAGGTGCAGCATAATCGATGGTACCAACAAAAACTCCAAATGGTCCATCCTTCACCCATGCGGCACTGCCGAAATCAATCAACTTGACAAAATAATCCTTATCGACAATTATATTTTCATCTTTTATATCTCTATGGACAATTCCACGTTGGTGCATATGGTTCAATGCAGCGACAATTTGAAAATAGATATATTTGGCTTCATATTCAGTCATATCCTTCTTAACTTCAATTATATCATATAGATCAACAGCTCCTGATCCCTGTGATCCATGTTGTAAAGTTTCCAAATAATAACAATTGTCATCTTCAAAATAATCAACAATTCTCATAATATTGGCATGTGGATGTTTATTCAATGCATATAAAATTTGGATTTCACTCGGAACTGTACCTAACTGCCTATCACGAACCCATGTATCAACCAAAATTCTCTCCTTGAAGATAGATTTAACACAATCCTTATATAATGGATCTTTTTTATATTGCGCAAATACAACTTTACCATAGGCACCTTGACCGAGATTTTTTAACACTTTAAAATCGGTATACTTTTTCGTCCTCCTTTCAGCCCCAATGATTTTCGGGAAATAGGGAGAATTTTTCTTCAAATATACAAGGTCATCCTCCTCCTGTTTCAAATGTTCTGCACATGTCATTTTGAATGACATGCCGAATGATTCCGATTTGGATTTTTCCATCTTGTGTTCATATTCGAACTCGACAGTTGTATCATCTACTTTATCCTTCGATTCATCAAGTGATGATAATGATAATTTTGACGATGATTGATCTTGACTAATCACATGAGGAGTACTTGGTGAAACGGGTATTGACTGATGAAAAGTATTTGTACTACTGGAACGACTCAAACAAGTGGAGGCGGAACTTTGAGAATCTGTATCCTTGTGTCTACTATTATCAGTACTATTGGAATAATGTACATGTTTGCCATGATTACCTAATAATTTTAATTGTGAAGGTATATTATTTGAATCCATTGAATCCATCGATGCATCATTTTGTTCAATAGAACCAGCTGAATCTATACAATTGTCATCTTTAAAGTCATAATATTTATTTGAGAATGAACGACTATATGTAATCCTAATTAAATATAACTCATTGTTGGGTACGTGTAATTGAATATCGACTGTTATTAAATTACCATCATTATGTTTTGCATTTATACCTTTACAATTTAAAAATAACGATTCTCTTTCATCATTATCGTTTGATTTTGACCATGAATATAATTTCCTAAAATAATGTTCTGGTAAAACTAAGCCCTCTTGATAGCTTAAATTTGGATTTTCATCTAATGCCAATTTCATCAAGTTGGTAAATTCCGGTAAAATCATATCAATCGATTGATTTTTCAAATCGGCAGTACCAAATAAATTCTTAACAATGGCTTCATTAAAACTTTTAATTTGATAATCTTTTGAGGTTATTACAATTGAACCTGCAATATATGGTAATGAATGTAAATTAACTCTAATAAGCGATCTAACATTTGAATTATTCTGTAAATCTTCATCGATATATAAATCCTCACTTGAGATTGCACATGGAATAAATGATTCATCCTCACGTTTGAAGGTGAAATATCTAATTTTATTGATTGTATTTGCATCATACATACTTGTAATATCATTATTGTTGAATAAGCCCAATTTACTATTTTTCAAAACCGAGGTTAATGTTGGTAATCTCAATGATAGATCTTCATTTAGCAGGTCTTTATGGTATAAAGATCTGTTTTGTCTGGTTAATTGAGAAATTTTAAATTCGGATTCTAAAGGTTCTTTTCTTTCTATTATCATGTCTATAATTTCACAAACAACTTGTTCAAAAATTAAGATAATCAAATTATTTTTACGTTTAGCCCAAACAGAAGTCCATGCCAAACTCTTATTATGTCTTTTGACTGCAATGATTTCACCTGAAAAGACCAAATCTGTATTTCTATGTAATCTATTTATTACCAAATCCCTAGATCTTGGAGCAATTAAATCCAACAATTTCATTTTAGTTAACGATGCCTTTGAAAAACCAAACATCAACAAACCTAAATCATTGGCATTCAATATACTCCAAGGGGATTCCGTAGAAACGGTAAAGATAGCCTTGGGTGATTTTGTCTTGGCATTTGAAGAGGCATGAAATTTAGTGTTATTGTTATTGTTACCACTACCACTGGCTTTGAAATTAACATTTGAATCTAAGGTTTTAAGATTGGCATTGGATATTCCCGTTAACTCTAAACTACTACTTGCGGATTTGAAAATTGGCAATCCAGCGATTGATTGATTTGAGCATTGTTCTATAAACGGAGTTGCCAAGGCGTGTAGTAATTTGATTCTTAACATAGTTTTTCTGCTTTTATCATTGATAGGTAAATTATGATTTAATGTTAGGTTATGAAGATTTACCATTTTATTTTTTAAAATATCCGATATTTCTAATTCATCCTTTTGATCTAATAATTTCAACATTTCATATAAATCTTTTAAGATTTCATCATTTATATTTAAACTACTTGAACCCGATGCAATTGAGTTTGCCCTTGTGGATATACCTGAAGAATTTGTTGAATTTGTTGAATTTTCTGAAGCAGTGTCCATTGGAGAAGAAGTAGCAGAATTACTTTTATTTTGAGAATTTATCTCTGAAGTTATTGCCGTTTGCAGTAAAGATTGTAGGGTTGAATAAGAGACATTTTTATTCATTTGAATGAAATCCTTCAGTTTAGAATTATCCAAGTTATTGCAAGTATGGTTTAAATGTGTATTATAATCGGGGAAAGTTTCTAGAGAATTATTCAACCATTCGGGGTTTTCTAATAAGATTTCCAAAGATCTCTTCAAGACATTGAGACGCATTGCTAGAGAGTTATTTGAAACTGGTGTATAAGAATATGACTGGGTTGATTCAGTTGTAAATTTCAATAGATTATTTTGTAGAGTATCTGATTTATTATGATGGTTATGGCTTGAAGTACTATTTGAATTTGCATGGATATGATCATGACCGTGAGAGGAGAAGATTGTATCTGAACCATTATTTGAAATATTAGAGTCGGATGCAAGGGTTGAGTTTGAGTTTGATTTTGAGTTTGAATTTGAATTTTGATTATTACTATTATTTCTGGAATGTCTACTGACAAAAGAATCTGAGGAATTGTTACCCATAATGTAAAATTTGGAACTTCTTGCGGGATTGTTTGCATTGAGGGTGTTGAAGGAGTCATTTTGGTGGTTCATGAAATTATGGAACGCACTTTGCCGAGTGGCGGCCGTTGTTACTGAATGTTTCAATGGGATTGCATTAACGTCTAATTTATTATTGTTATTTTTGTTGTTGTGGTTGCCAAAGGTATTCACGGTATTGGAAGAATTGTTTAGAGATTCATTCAACTTGTTGCTCAACAAGGTTTTGTAGATGTCATTATCGAAAGAGGTATTGAAGGTACTATTACTATTGGTGGTTTCATTGTTGGCGATGGTGTCATCAGCAGGTGTCGCATTTGAGGATTGGGAAGGTCTCATATGTGCATTGCTGGATGTCCTGGAGAAGGATCTCGATGGAGGAGTGTAAGGCATTGTTGTATGCCTCTTCTATGATAAATGTTAGTGGTGTATGTGTATTGGAGATAGAAAAAAAAGGGAGGGAAGAGGGATTGGAGAGAGAAAGATATGTATTATGTTATGTCTGTAGTAAATAGATAGAGTGTGAAGTAAAGGAGAGAGAGAGAGAAAGAGAGAGAAAGAGAAAGAAAAAAAGAGCGAGATTTTTTTCTTTTTCTGTGTGGTACGTCATAGAATAGAGGATGGATCATAGAGTGTTAATTATATTATATTATATTATGAATTATTGCAAATTACAAGCTTATACACTCTTACTTATATATATGGTTCAAAGTTCAAAGTTCAAAGTTCAGGATTTCAGATGAGGTTCTTGGCAGCAAGGAGCTCGGCAATGAGAATACCGGAACCGGCAGCACCGATGATGGTATTGTGGGAGAGGATGACCATCTTGTAGTCAAAGATCGGATCCGGTCTGATTCTACCAACAGAGACCCCGTAACCGGAATCTCTGTTTCTGTCCAATCTTGGTTGTGGTCTGTCCGGTTGTTCAAGGACATGGATGGCATGTTCTGGAGCGGAGTAACATCCTAACAGTTTTGCCTCACAGACATAATCTCTCAAACATTGTTTGATTTGTTCAAGGGAAGGTTCCGGTCTGTTCTTAAATTTGAAAGAGACACATTCGGTATGACCATCGGAAACGGCAACTCTGTTACATTGTGCTGAAACGAGTAAGTTTTCATCCAATTGGAACTCGGTGGCATCCTCATTTAATGAACCAAGGATCTTCTTTGCCTCCCATTCGATCTTGTCCTCTTCACCGGAAATGTATGGAACGATATTGTCCAAGATATCGATACCTGAGACACCTGGGGAGAAACCTGCACCTGAAATTGCCTGTAATGTGGTTGTTGAGATGTATTCCAAAGGACCGAATTGATCAACCAAAGGTTTTAAAGGTGCAACCAAACCTGCAGTTGAACAGTTCGAGATACAGATGATATAACCTTGTTTACCCTCTCTTTTAATTCTATTTTCAATCATTTTCAAATGATCGGAGTTAGCGATTGGAACAACCAAGGGAACATTTTCGGCCCTTCTGTAGTTCTTGGCGTTGGAGATGATGATCAACCCATTTTCAGAGAATTCCTTTTCGATTGAACCTGCAACGTCGGCGTCTAAACCTGAAAAGACAACATCACAATCTTTGAAAGCTTCCGATTTACATTCGGAGACAACTAAATCATAGACACTTTCAGGCATCAATTCTGTTTGTTTCCAGACACAGGCGTCCTTGTACTTCTTACCAGCTGAACGGGATGATGCTCCAATGGCGACGAGTTCAAACTGTGGGTGTTGAGAGAGAAGGAGGATAAAACGCTGGCCGACGGACCCGGTGGCACCAAGGACCCCGGCTTTCTTCTTCTGTGGATAGGAGGACGACATTTCTTTGACTTTAGAGTACACAGAGTATATATATATATTGAAGATATATACATGTAGAGGAGGAAAAAGATGTGTGTGACCCTAAAACTCTTGTTTATGACTCGTCGAGAAAAACCGATGCCAAAAACGAAAAAATCCTCCTTTTTTCTTTCTTCTTTTTCGCCTATTGTCACCACTTCTGTCGTCACTTTGGCTGCTTTTGTTGCTTTGGCTTGTTAGGCTTCTTTGCCCCGTTCCTCCCGTTCTGCCTATTCTGCCTGTTCTGATCACCACCGTCTGGCAGCTACAGTCCTCCCCGAGACCCTTCAAGAGAGGACACTCCAGGCTGCACACGGTAGAGACGGCAGAGACGGTGCTGTACCTCCTGACAGTGAGATGCCATGTCCAAGAGGACAGTGTCATCTCCTGCTCCATCACACGTTCAACGTAGTCTCCAATGTTTCCAGAGAAAGCATAGTCTTCCTCATAAGAACCTTCTTCCTTAACTTTAACTTTAACTTTACCTTCGCTTTCACCACAGAGCTTGACCTTCGTAGGTGCTCTGTATTCAGTTGAAGTGCTGGGTGTTATCATTAAATCTGCAATCATTTCATCACCCAGCAGCTTCTTGGCTATTCTCAAAATTGTATCGAGTTTCCTATCATTGATGGTGCCATTATTGTTATCATTATTGGTGTCATTGTAATTACGATGATTGATGCGAATGGAATTCTCAACCTGTTGATTGTATTCAGCACTGATATTGTCAAATGCCTTTGTCGAAATACTCATTGTAGTAAATGATGCATTGGTTATACCTTTTAATTCCAACGTACCAATTGAAGAAACTATTGAATTACTTGCAAATGGGTTTTTGAATTTTTTCATATTTGATATTTCCTCGTTTCCATTTTTATTAGTATCCCTATATTTGATTATCTTGTTGTTTTCGTTGTTTACATTGTTTTGATCGTTTTCATCTTCGTAATCTTCGTCATCTTCTTCATTCTTCGTATTATTCTCAGAGATAATCTCCTTGATTTCTACTTTACATTGTACATTATTAATACTAGACTTATAATTATAATTATGATTACTATATGCATTGTATTTAGAGAAAACCCCGTTGGCGGAAATGGGGGATAGTTTTGTACGAATTTCGGGATTATTATTGTTTGAACATGAAACTACGTTTCGATCGGTACTCGTCGTTGTCCTCGCCAAGACAAACTTCGAAGAGAGTAGAAGCATACTGTTCTCGTCAGAGTGAATGTTTAGCAAAGACATGATTGGTAGTACTACTAGTATCCAAGCCAGGAAGAAAGAAGTGTCTAATATCTAATCCTTAACTTCTATAATCCCTGTTCAACCTCCTCAAAATACAATGGAGGCGGGAAAACTGGACGCGGTGCTGCACTTTTCTTTCCTGCTAAAAGGTTCAATTTAATTTAATCCTTACCCTTTATGTTCTAATCACTTAATTGTTCGTTTACACGCTTACACCAGGGAGTACCGCAAACTGATAGACACAACCACACAGCATTAATAAAAGATTAACGCAGCAATGTCCATATTTATTAGCAGGAGACGAACAGTGCTTATATCCTTTATACTCATAATTTGCATATTTTTCTTCTCAAGAAATTCATCATCCAATACACAACTCTCAAAGGAGATAATAGATGAATTAACACATTTCAAAGATACTACATTGCACGATCTAACGAGTTCATTAGAATCTCATAGTGGAGCTGATGGTGACGATGAGGTTCTAATGGTTAAACCGGCAGAGGAGATTTTAGAACCTTGTACTATTATAAATCCATTAACCAATCAATTTTATGATTTGAGGCCATTGTCATCGATTGGTAAAGATGGTGTGATTCAAACATGGAATTCGAAAGGTTTTGATTATGGGAAAAATTTCTCCATTGGTGTATGTTCGACACCACTTAAGAATTTGAAAGCATTGACGGAATTGGATTTTGTCGATAGTTCAAATAAATCGAACATTGGAGGATATTATACTAATAATGAGGGTAATAAAATCAGTATTGGTAGTATTTCGACAGAATTGAAATTCAGAGGGTTGAATATGGTGTTGGAATATACAGATGGGGATAAATGTGAGTCATCACCTAATTTAATGAAATCTACGTTATTAACATTTAAATGTGATAGGGAGATGATGAGTAAAGCGAGGGTGAATTATTTAGGTTCATTTGATGATTGTTCATATTTTTTTGAAGTTAAAACGATCCATGCATGTGCAACATCTAATGAAAAGACGGAAAATGCCATTTGGGGGATTTTCATAATAATTTTGATGTCTGCATTGGGGGTTTATTTTTTTGCCGGGATCATGTATAAGATTATCAAGAGACATTATGAACATTCTATTCGCAAAAACGGTTTGATTGTGTAGTTAAATCTATAGATAGATAATAAGACAAGACATTATTTAATCTAAAACTAATCTATTCTATTCCATACTTAGAGCTTATAGCTGATATAGCTGATAGCGAGAATGTGTGGAAACTAGAATTTCCGCATTGGGAAAAAATAAAAAATTGAGAGATGAAAAATTTTGTGTGTGTGAGAAGAAGAAGAAGAAGAAGAAGAAGAAGAAGAAGAAGATTAAAAAAGTATTTCTTTCTTCCCTTTTTTTTCTTGTAGTGGTAGATCTAGAAGTAAAATACATTGAATCAGATATAAGAGATGGTTGAAGATAATAAGAGAAAAAGAAAGAGACAAGTCAATGATAACAACGATGAAAAGAAGAAAAAGAAGGTAAAAGAGAGAGATAATTCATATGATGAAGAAGAGATGAATACAATCTACAACCATGCACGACAATTCAAAGGTGTGATGAGAAAATATTGGGTTCAACGACATAATCTGTTTAGTAAATATGATGAAGGGATCATATTAACAAAGGAATTATGGTTTAGTGTTACACCTGAGAAGATATCGAAATTTATGGCTGAGTTTATCAATGAGAGAATTTGTAAGACGAAAAAGGAGGGAGAGATTAAGATATTGGATGCATTCTGTGGAGGTGGGGGAAATGTGGTGCAATTTTTACAGGTTAATGAAAGGAATAAGGTATATGGTGTTGATATCAACAAGACACATTTGGAATGCACCAAGAACAATGCCATGGTATATTGTGGAGAGGAGGAGAGAGGAGGAGAAGGAGGAGATATTCAAGAGAGGTTGGAGTTACTACCGTTAGACTGGCGATATGCTGAGTCCGAGGAAGAAGAAGAAGAAGAAGAAGAAGAAGAAGAAGATTTTCAGGAAGAAGATACCATGAGCATCTCGGCGAGTCATGAAGAATCTCTGAAGAGTCTAGAGAGACTCCGTGAGGATGGTCCCTTTGATGTTGTGTTTGCATCCCCACCGTGGGGAGGTCCAATGTATTTGAAGCAGGAGGTGTATGATTTGGAGAGGGACCTGTTGCCTTTTCCGTTGGAGAGGACTTTACGGGTGCTCAGCCGCCACTGCAGCCGCGACAGCGTCTTTGTCGTGCTCTTTCTTCCGCGCAACAGCGATTTTGCGGCTGTGGCGCGGGCGTGCACGGGTGTTTTCGGGGAGAAAGGTGGGCGCGGTTGCGGTCGCCGTCGCGTCGCCGTCGCCGTCGAGGTTGTTTGTGTGGCGGTGCGCGGGCACGTGACGGGCGCGCTGGTGGCGGTGCGCGTTACGTAAGCACATAAGCACGTAAGCGCTAGGGTTACCCGGCGTAGCCTCTCTTTTTGCGCGCCGCCCCCGCAAGAAAAAAAAGAAGAAGAAAATTTTTTCACTTTTTCACTTTTTCACTTTTCCCCTTTTTCCCTTTTATAACGCAGCCTCCGCCCGCTCTCTTACTTGCTATCTTCCTGGCCTTTTCTCTGCTCCTTCCTTCCACTTTTTCATTCTTCTTCACTTCTCTCTACTCTTTTTCTTCTTTTCTTTCTTTTCTTTCTTCCACAAGGATTTATACTAATCAATTATCAACAAAAATGGGTAAGGATAAGCAACACGTTAACGTCGTCGTCATTGGTCACGTCGATTCCGGTAAATCTACTACTACCGGTCATTTAATCTACAAGTGTGGTGGTATCGATAAGAGAACCATTGAAAAGTTTGAAAAGGAAGCTGCTGAATTAGGTAAGGGTTCTTTCAAATACGCTTGGGTTTTAGATAAATTAAAGGCTGAAAGAGAAAGAGGTATCACCATTGATATCGCTTTATGGAAATTCGAAACTCCAAAATACCATGTTACCGTTATTGATGCTCCAGGTCACAGAGATTTCATCAAGAACATGATTACTGGTACCTCTCAAGCTGATTGTGCTATTTTAATTATTGCTGGTGGTGTCGGTGAATTCGAAGCTGGTATTTCCA
>JAJMLM010000253.1:0-33978 GCA_030569635.1 Pichia thaimueangensis
GTATTAAATTAAAATATCAAATATTTATAAATATATATAGAATTGAAATAGAATAGATAAGTAGATACGTAAACGAGTTTTTTTGGTATGTAATCATAAATTAATAGTTATAGAATAAATTAGCAAAAAATATGCGTGTGTGATGAGTAAGTAATAAACTGTGACACAAGAGAGTTTATAATTCTTGTCCCAATTCTTCAACAAGTTCCTCTTCGTCGAATTTATGCATGTACACAATTTTCTTATAACCATCCCTTTCAACGTGTAGGACAGGTATATCGTACCTATAACACGCAAACCAATCCTTGTTTTCAGGTTGTGTAATATCAATGTCCTCAATTGCCGTTATCTTCTCACGCATATTTGGTTTTACCTCCTTTAATGCCCTATCAAGAACGGTCTTCGCTTCATAACAAAGCATACAGTCAGGTTTTGTGAAAAACTTGAGGTGTGTTACTGTACTTTGATAACGTTTGGCTATACTGAACATGGTTGTCAAGGTTTAGATCGTGTTTGGTCGTTATAGGTTATAATGGCTTGATAGTGTAGAGTCTGTGGTTTGAAAAGTTCAAATGATACCAGGATGTGTCGGGACAGGTGTCAGCTGTCAACGTGTGTGTATGTTAGAGGGAGGCCTGCTTGGTGGCGGCGTGCTGATTTAAGTATCGGGAATCTAATTCACAGATAGAGTGTTGTCGGGGGTCGGAGGTCGGAGGATATGACGTGATTTTGTAATTAGGGGTCTGAGAGCGGGGACAGCGACGACACGACCTGCGAGGTTACATTGGTTATTGGTTATATTGGCAGAGTCGCAGAGTGTGACGGCCAGAAACGGAGTGCCATAGATAATAGATAATAGATAATAGATACTATAGCCTGTATAAAAGATAAAGTATAAAAAAACGAAACAGTTTCGACAATCGATACTGATGAATCCAGTGTGGGAGAAAAAACATTACCAGCCGACATAATCACGTCCAACGATTCTGAAAACTCTTAACTTACCAGATTTCATATTTTTAAGTTTGTATCTGCCCTGCTGAACGGTACCGTCAACCTGTTCTACAACTTTAATCTTATCCCTTTCAACGTCGTAACTGGTAACAAGTGCAACATGGGGTTTCTCAAATCCAACTTTTTTCTCACCACTATGACTGTCAAAAATGGAATTAACTAGTACCAGAACATCACCAGGACGAATCTCATCATATGATTTAACATCTCCGTTATTATTACGATAAACAACTCCACCAAATGTCTTGTTGGCAATAGGTCTTAACACTTCCTTTGGTAAATTGGAGAAAATGAAATTGATATATTCACCCTCGTATGTCTTATTCAGCGTTTTCACCGCGGTATTGTAGGCTAATGGTCCATATTTAGTGTATTCATCAATAAGGTTGTTCCGATCCCCCTTATTCTTTTCCTTTTCTTCATGGAAAAACAATAATCGTTCAGGCTCACTGGTGTCATACGCCAATTCCATAGTAATGGATGTCAAATGTGCATCCAAAACGTAATAGATCAAATATTTGATGAGTTTACCACCCCTTCTATGAATATCTGTAGATTCAACCTCATAATATGTATCCCTTTTAGTCAATTGCGGTGGCAGACTTTTAGTAGTCCACCAATACTCAGAATTTAATGATGATTGTGCAATGTTAATTGGAGCAGTATCAGAAATGGAATTCTTGGTTTCTATTGAAGATCTCGTGGTTTGTCTTTGAATCCCAGTGCCTGACGTTTCAGGAATCAATGGCACCGAATCAGTTGGTGGTGGAGGTGGAGGAGGATGTGCATGTCCTAATGTTGAATGTCGAGTGGCGAAACCAGGAATAGGTGGTGCACCAGAAGTTGGCAATACGGGAACAGTTGGAGCAGATCCAGGAACAGGCGGTGGAGGTGACTTAACCGATGAATGCCGTGAAATAGAATCACCAGGTACAGATTTTGGTACATGATGATGACTTGAAGTAGCACTTTGCGTTGCCACGGGGACAGAAGGTGCAGAACCAGGGATTGGAGGTGGTGCACTTGTAGTAACTGTTGGATTATTAGGCGCAGTTGTAGTTGGAACCGGTGGTGGAGCTAAAGAACTTGTTGGAGATGCTGTATGTGGCATTGAAGGTGGCATAACAGGAATTGGTGGAGCAGCCATAGTTGGTCTACCATATTCTAAGGTAGTACTTGCCCTTGTCGATGGTGTAATAATTGGAGATAAAGATGGTGCAGTGGTAGATGCCCTTTTAATAGATGATATTGGAACTGCTGGAGGGACAGAAGCACTCGGTATCGGAGGCACCACAGTTGACAAAGAAACAGTTGGAGTGATGGTGGCACTTGGTGTTGCAAATTGTTGTCTATATGGATGCTGTTCAGATGTCAGTGTTGGAATGATCTCTGTTGGACTTGATGGTGCTGCTTCAACAGTATCGTGAAAACTATCTTCATTTTCATTTTCGTCTTCACTCGACTCAATTTCTGCAGAAGTTACCGGAACTGGTGTAATAACAGGACCTACAAAGGAAGGAGAAATATCTGTTGTTTCTTTAAGTGGTGCTAAAACATCATTTTGCTCTTCAACTTGAGTATTAGCTGGAGCAACTGGCACTTGTTGAACTTGTTCCTTTTCATCACCGGAATCAGAACCAGAACCTTCATCATCATTAACTTGAGGTTGTGCTTTACCAAACGATGCAGGCATTGGCATCCCCATCACTAAAGGTGCACCCGGTGGGGCCATCGGTAAAATAGGAATGGCTTTTGGAAGATTCATTTCTTCTTCTTCTTCTTCAACTTTTTTCTCCTTCTTAGTTTTCTTAGGGGCTTTAGAGGCCAACGGGGAACCCATCATACCCATCATACCCATCATGCCCATACCTCCTGATAACTTTGCCATACGCTCTGCTAATTTTCTCTTTCTTAATTCCTCTTCGTCCTCCTCCTCCTGTTCTTCTTCTTCTTCTTCTTCTTCATCATCCTCATCATCTTCATCATCTTCATCATCCTCATCATCCACAGTCTCTTCTTCGGATTCTTTATTTTTTAGAATTTTAGTTTCTTCTAAATTGGTAGTACCGGACATAACATCACCGGTATCGTTTGTTTCATCATTTTCCGATTCTGATGCTACAATATTCTCAGCTGAAACGCCTGCTTCTTCTGGATTACCTTCAAGTGTTTCTGTTTCAGCTTCGGCTTCCGCGTGATGATGCTGTTTGGCTTTCTTTCTTTCTTCTTTTCTCTTCAATGCTGCTTCCAGTGCCTTTCTTTCTTCTTCTTGTTGTTGTTGTAATAATTTCATACGTTCTTTCAAAGTCATTCTTGGAGTTTCAATTTCCTCAACTTTAGTGCTTTCAGAGATAATGTCGCCGGAAACAACGTCTGGTTTCTTTTCTTCCTTTTTAACAGGTTTGCTGGTGCCTAGGGATGGTGGAATATAAGAAGTGTGATGCTCTGACACTGTAAATGCCTTTTTAACAAAACTTTCTTCCTTTGGTTTTTCCATTGGCATTATTGGAGATGAAGAAACATTAAAAGATTGTAATTTGTTTTTAAAATTCTCAGGTTCATGAATAATGTTAGATTCAATATTTTTCAGTTTAGGATCTAAAGATTTATGGGATGGTTCTAAAATAGGAGATGTGAGAGTGTCTTCTTCTGCTTGGACTTTAGATTCTTCAATATGTGATTGTGGCTCTGGTATGCAAACCGGCTCGGCTTTTACTGGTGATGCGGCAACTTCGGGTTCTTCGACGGCGTATGGTTCAACAAACGCTTTTGGAAAGTAACCACTAATGGCATTTCCAGAACCATCATCACGTGAACCAAATAACCAATCATCATCGACGACCTCGGTGACTGTAATTATTTGATCTGGTACCAACGGAAGATCATCACTAGCATTTTCTGGATCCGGATCATATGCATATTTAGCAATTGCAGTATAAGGAACAGACATTATAAATTGTAAATGTGACAAAATAAATTAAATAGAACAAAATTTTGAAGTTGTGTGATTAGAATTGTAATCTAAATCAAAATGGAAGTAATCGAGTAGTAGTATGAAGGCTTGTTATAATATAAAAGATGTTGAGTATCAAGGGATTCTGATTATTGCAATGAAGTTAGGATAACAATATCAAAATTGAGGTAATTTAATAACACAATTGAGGTAATTTAATAACACAATTGTGGGTCATGTATGATTGCAATATGTGTGTGTGTTCTTCCCTCCATGATCTCTCTTGCAAACCCCCTCCAAAAAGGTTCCTCCAGCACAACACTCCACAATCTACGCAGAAACCAGAAACAGCTCCTTCCGCTAAGTGAGGGCAAATTTCTGTGCGCAACAAAAGTGCTGTCGCACGGTCTTGCATTTGGCAGCATGAAACCAACGTGTTTAGCGTTGCAATGTTTTCACCGGAATAATAAGTGGGCATTCGGAAGAAAAGAAGGTATATTACCGCCAAAGAAGAGGTGCGTTCTCAAAATAAGACCACAGCACCGATGGATAATCCAAATGGACGTCCTGCCAAAAGAGCCAGAACGGAAAGTGATAACAAGGAGGTTAAATCAACCATAATAACACAGACTGGTTCTACAAAGGGTAATAATGTTACAAAACCAAAATTCAAAACAAAGAAGATAGGCGGTTTAGGGATACTCAATACAATAGAAAAGATACCAGCATCTAAGCGAAAAGCGATATCATATAATGAGTTGAAATCTAAAAAGGAACAGAGTATGACTTCAGATAATACAAGAAGATTTGGTAGTATTATAGATCTGCGTGATGAATCAGATACCTCATTACACTCTGACTCGTCGCCATTTAAAGTGATACGATCGAGCCAAGAATTTAACATAGATGTTCCAGAAGGAAAGAAGCCACAAGAGAAGGTGACATCCCCAAGTTTACTTAGAACTAAACTTAGTTCCGACGATACGATATTCTGGATTACCACACCTCGTTCTGCAGCTATAAAAGAGAAACAAAAAAGTGAAATAATTGATAAATCAGGGGATGATAAAACTGATGATAGCCCAAATAAATTACCTTCATCCCCATTGAAGACTAACATTGATTCTCAATTGAAAAAATTACCGGATCCATTACTGGATCCCGAAATAAAATCACTGATGAACAAATATAAACATAACAAATTAGATGATTTGCCGTCTTATAAAAGATCTATATCCGATCCCAAAGCATTAAATGGTTGCACAGTTGAAGTTGAAAGACCGTTTGACAATTCCACACAAATTGTTTCAACTAAACATTCTCTGCAAGAAAGTATTACTGCTTCAATTAAGAAGAAAATTATGCGAAAAAATTCAGAGAAAATTACTCTCGGTCAGAATATAACAAATAAGAACTTCGGTATTGGAAAAATAGATCTGGCATCGGCTTTAGCACAAATCGGTTCGGAATTAAGAACATCTAGTTCTGGAAATGATACGGAAAATGCATTTCCTCTACCTCCAGTTAATAACGTTAATGAAATCAAAAAATCTTTGGAAGTAACAGCGGATAAGGATTTCACCCAATATAAAAAATTTGAAGATACTAATACATCTGATACGTTTAGTGATGATATAGATTTGAGTGAGGTGGCACTACATGCGACACAGGCAGCTCCTATGCAGAAGGATGAATCTGATGATGAATTTAGTGACGATGATGATGATATAATGGATAAGATTGAAATGGGATTGACCCAAGCACAAGTACGAACAAGTAGGCCAAATACTGATCAAACAGATGTAGAAATGGAAATGGAAACTACTACTGTGGTTAAAAAAATTGATATGATAAATCTTAATCAACAGAATGGTACACCAGTTGAAGAAAAGACAATCACGAAATTTAAGGGAATGATGGTCAAACAGGATGAAGATATAAAGAACAACAAACCATTTCAATTGTTTGATGAAAATGAAAATTTAGCAAAATCTGCATTACATTATGACACCATGAAAAGATTACAAATCAGAGAGATAACAGAAGGAACCTTTAAAAAGGGACTTGCATTAAAAAAACAGGTTATTTTGACGTGTATAACAGAGGATGATACAACAGTGAAGGTTTTTGTACGAGACCATTGGCTTTCGTTGAATTTTAAGGTGAATGACGTGATTCACATTATTTTAGATAATCAAGGTGGAAATTTTCGTTTGGTAGATGATCAACACAATCTCTTAATTTGGCATCCGGACACATTATTATCGGCAACAAGAATCGCGGAAGCCAGAGAATGTCGTAGAAAGTCACTGATTAGTCACAGGTATAATGGGCCCGGAATCGTTGCGGTTCCATTTATAATAGGAAATATAATACATACTCTTTTTCAACAATGTTTACTTTATAAAAGAGTTGATTTTGAATTTGCTAATGATATACTAGAATCTCAGCTCGAAGACCATCTTATTGAAATTTATGCAGCAGGGAAAGATAAAACTGAAATGAAAAACATTCTTTTAGAACATTATTCTTATATCAAGGAGTGGATAACTGCTTATGTATCTCCTGAAGATTTATCATTTAATGATATTTGCCAAAATTCTTCAGAATATAAAGTCACAAATGTCTTGGATATAGAAGAGGATATAGTGTCACCCGTGTATGGTCTTAAAGGTATTATTGATGTCGTTTTAGAGGCACAGTTGAATGATAATAGAAAACTTGTTATCCCCCTAGAGATAAAAACAGGAAGACAATATGAATCAAATAACGCACAGGTTGCTCTTTATACATTATTAATCAGGCAAAGATATGGAATTGATTGCTACAATACCTCCTTAGTTTACACCAAATTACACGAATGTTATTTACACACACTGAAAAATGATTTTAGATATTTGGTTAATATCCGGAATGAATTGGTCCAGTACTTAGTTTACGCAGTTACTGATTTACCACCAACAATACAACGTGCATCTTGTGAACGATGTTTCAGTCTTGCTCCTTGTATGGTCCTCAATAGGATGGTTGAAAATGGAACCGCAGAAGAGAGTGGTATTGAAAAGGAAATATATGAAGAAATTACATCACATTTAGATAAAAGAATATACAATGAGTTTTTCATCCACTGGGATACGTTGATTACCAAAGAAGAGGGTCTGCTTAATTTTACTAGAACCGATGTTTGGAGGCATACTTCTCAATACCGAGAAGAAAATGGAGGTAATTGTATTGGTAACTTGAGTGTTGTTAGTTGTGACTTCAGCTCAGTGGTTGATAAGTATGTGTACATGTTTGAGAGAGATGCTACGAAATATCCACCGTTAACGGCCTGTCAGTTAGCCAAGAACGATAGAATTATTTTAAGCGATGAAGGTTCCAGCTTTGCATTGGCTCACGGGACCATCAAACTTTTACGAGCTGACATCATTGTTATTATAACTGATAGAAATTGGTCTAATTCCGCTGTTAGGAGGTCAGGTTTTAATTCCAAGACTAACCAAACTTTTAGATCCGTTTTAAGAACTAAACAAAATGACAAAAATGACCATCAAAATTCATTTCAGCAAGATCAACAAATAAGTAGTTTTATAACATCAAAAAATTTTAGGATTGATAAGGATCCAATGTTTTATGGAATGGCCATGGCAAGATTTAATTTATTAAATTTATTTCTTCCCGACGGTGATTCCAAAAGCAGGGAACTTATTGTTGAACTACGAAAACCTGAGTTCAATGCCTTCCCGCATTTTAAGTATAATCCTGATCTGTTAAAATCAAAATTAAATGAAGATCAAATGAATGCAGTTGATACCGTTTCCAAAATGGATGATTATTGCCTAATATTGGGTATGCCGGGCACAGGTAAAACTACAGTTATTAGTACACTTGTTGATTTAATGGTGAAAAATGGGAAAACTGTCTTGATTTCTTCATATACCCATTCAGCAGTTGATAATATATGTGAAAAACTTATAAAGAATTCTCAAAAAAAACAAGAAAGTTTGCCGTTGTTAAGAGTTGGATCACCTTCCAAACTAAGTGAAATTGTGCGGCCCTATTGTATTTACAGTGATGAATTTGATGAGAAAATAAAGAATAAATCCGAATTCAAGGAAATCGTTAATGATTGTCAAATTGTTGCAGCTACTTGTCTTGGGCTAAATGACGTTATTTTTGGGACAGTTAAAAATTTTGATTATTGTATTATAGATGAAGCTTCACAGGTAACAGTTCCGGTTGTTCTTGGGCCCATTGCATTTGCAGATAAATTTATTTTAGTTGGTGATCATTATCAGCTACCCCCATTAGTAATTCATCCAGAAGCTAGAAAAGAGGGTCTTGATCAATCTCTGTTCAAAATATTGAGTGACAACCATCCGTCGAGTATTATAGAATTAACGTATCAATATAGAATGTGTTCTGAAATTATGTCACTATCCAATGAGCTGATATATGATGGCCGACTCAAATGTGGATCTAAAGAAGTTGCTGATCAACGGTTAAATATTCCCTATTTGGATACTGTTCCTATTTATGGAACATGTATTGAGGAGATTTTAGATCCTGAAAGGCGAGTTGTGTTTGTGAATGAGGATGAAATCCAATCAATCCATGAAGTTAGTGTTGGTGATAAAATTGAAAATCCCGGTGAGGCCAAACTGATAACGACATTAATCAAAGTAATGTCAATGGCAGGGATTTCACAACAGAGTATTGGTGTTATGTCATTTTATAAGGCGCAACTAAGGCACTTTTTTGTCTCATTGGCTAAATATAAGGATATTGAGATTCTGACGGCCGATCGATTCCAAGGTCGTGATAAGGATGTCATTATAATTTCATTGGTTCGTAGTGAAGTTATTGGTGATTTACTGAAAGAATGGCGAAGGGTGAATGTTGCAATGACAAGGGCCAAATGTAAGTTGATTATCTTTGGTAGTAAGAAATTGTTGGAAAATGTTGAACAATTTGAAGGATTTATGGAGATAATTAAATCCAATGGGTGGTATTACGATTTAAAAGAGGAGGATGTTCAAATATTGGGTAGTATTGAATTTTTAGATGAAAGAAGTGATATGAATCATAAAGATCCAAGAGATAGTCAGAGAAGAAGTCAATCAGATACCAGTGTTAGACAAGTGCAAAAATTAGATCGTGAGAGTCGAGTGATAAGGAAAACACATGTTTTGAAATATGTTATCGATGATCTTACAAAGTAGTGAATTTATAGATTATGGATATATATATTGATTTATCATGTATGTAGGAATTTTATATATATGGTACTAAATAAGTATGTCAAAAAAAAATTTAAACTAGATAGATTTATTTGAAAGATACATACGTTTCCAATTCCAATATTCAACCAGACGTTCACATGAGTATGAGGAATAATCAAAGTCTATCAATGAGATTTCACTTTGAATACCCGCCCATATCCCCCAATATAAACCAGGCATACCATAATGGAAGGCAATTTCATTAACCAGAGGTTGAATAATATTTGAGTCAATTGTGTGATTCTTGTTAACTTCAAGATAAGGATTGAGGTTTGGATTTGAGGAATGGAAAGCATTAAGATAAAATCGACACCAGTTATAAACGGTATCATTTTCGTAGTTGTTTGTGGATTTATTATATGTGAAATGAGGTATTTTACCCTTGTCACAATCGAAACCTTGCCATTCCATAAAATGGTTAGCAATGTCAAAAGCTCTTGGTGCTGGCATCATATATTCATAGTCAATGAAAGACAAAGGATTTGAATCAAATTTTTGAAAGAATTTAATGAAATGAGTCGAGTCTAATAAAGGATCAATTGCGGAAGGGATGATGATATTACCACATAATAGATCATTGTGAGAGGTTACTTGAATAGATGAATTTTTTAATTCATTTTTCAACCATCGAATTTCTTCCAGTAGGATATCAACTAATTTATCCGAGTTTAAACATGCAAGTATATCATTATTTTGCAAGCAAAGTTTTTTCATAGATGGCATATCCGATAACTTTTCAGCCCAGTCTAACAATACAGACCAAATACTCAATTGTACAGCTGGTTTATTGATAGGGTGATATTTTTGTTTCAATCTATTTAAGGAATCTTCTATTGTATGAACATTAGTTAATCTGTGTAAGCAAGCTAACTTCGAAGCAATTAAAGGATATAGGTTAGGTAAAGATAACTGATCAAAATTGAGGGAACAACCTTCTATATAACCGTAAACTAAACCATTACCAAATCTTGCATGAATTGAAGGTGCTAAATTTAAAGAGTTTAATATAAGATGAGAAACGAATTCACGATCTCTATCTATGATTAAATCGGTACCATTACCGTAAGTCCTAACCAATACGCGTTCGACATCATTTGAATTATTACCGATATAGGTACATTCTAACAGTATATTTGTGATACCACCTGTCAGTTTCTTTATTTGAATGTGATTATCCGAATTATCATTCCAATGTTTGAATATTTTCAAAAGAAGGGACTTTATTCTTCGATTTTGATCTAATCCTTCCTTTAAAGGTATAAAATGATCGGGTAAATAAATTGCATGAGATTTATAATTTTCCAATAATTTTAGAATTTGTATATTTGAATTGTTTGTTGTTGTGGTAGTAGTAGTACTAGTAGTACTAGTAGATGAATTATTGTTATTGTTGTTGTTGTTGTTGTTGTTGTTGTTGTTGTTGTTGTTACATATTGTTGGAAGAGAATCAAATGACGATACAGTTTTATCATTTAAAAATGTACTATAAAGGGGATAATTTTCATAATTTGCTTCGTCATCTTTTGAATGGGAATATGGTAAAAAATGCAAATCTCCGTTAGATAACAAGCAATAAGACGATAAGGATTCGCTATCAGACATAACAATAATTGATGATGGTTATATATATATATATATATGAAAGAGATGAGACTAAAAAGTAATGCAGTTATCGTAATAGTATGTGAATGGTATATAGGGGTACAGGAGGATGTGTAAAGGAAATGCAATATAGCAGTAAATGGTTATTTAGATGAATCTATTGTATCAGATGATAAAAGAAGCATACACACGACCAGTATATAAAAATGAGAGTCCTAGACAGGTACACATGTGAAAAAGGAGGTCTTCACGCCAGGAATATACATGTACTGCTGGAAGAATTCACTGAAACCAGAAACCGCATTATTTTTTTTCTTTCTCATCACCGTTTACTCGCTGGACTGTGTATACTAGTTAGTACTGGATACCAGTAAGTACTGGATACTAAACAAAAGAAGCGGAAAAGCTTAAAAAGCTAAAAAGAAAGTGCTAAACGACAACTGCAGGATTCGAACCTGCGCGGGCAAAGCCCAAAAGATTTCTAATCTTTCTCCTTAACCACTCGGACAAATTGCCAATTCACATTGTTAGAAAAGATTGCTAACAACAGTAATGTAAATAATTGAAAAAGGATAAATTGCATTGCTCAGACCTTGACATAATTCACAACGACAAGACTAACTAGGATTGTAATAATAATAAGAATGAAAATAAAGTATTTCTGATATATGAGTAGAACAATGAAATGAATAAACTACAGTACAATAAATATAAAAAGAAGGCAAAAAACAATTTGTCAAAATAAATTTGTAAATGTAAACACTGTTGAAGTAGTCCAAGCACCCCGGTGCATTTTCGAAATTTTCGTGCCCTTGATCTGGTAAAACTATAACAAATCGTTCAATCGGAGAATATACCGAAAGTCGAGCTTAAGAGCTCTTGAATTGTAAAGGATTGAAACTTAACAGTTGCTCTTTCCTTTACACGTGAAAACGCGCAATTTACTTTGTTTTCTACGCGGAAGCACGTGGCCAATTTCAAAACCGCTGACGTAATCTGTGAGGGTAGTTGCCAAATCTGGTAATTCCTCTTTGCGTCTCAAGCCTCGAGAACTGGTCAATGGCTACTGAGGCTATCGCCTACCGGCTACACACACTCTCGGCTCTGTATAATTTCTCTACCGAGAACAAAGGCCGAAAATGGGCTGAATAGAGTCTACACACATATTCCAACATAACTCTCCAGCGATATAGCATCCAGCAGAGACAGAAAAGCAGGGTAATATCAAACATAAGACACTCTTCCGTTTCCACCATCTTCTTTTCTTCTCCGCATGAAGTAACCTTAAGCCTTTTAAGCTTTAAGCCTTAGCGACAGAACAAAATTAAGAATTTTAAGAGCGTCGGAATTCCCGACTCCCTCGACCCTCAATTCTGGTTATATACTGTATATAATCTGTAATCTTCCTCTATCTCAAACTCAAACACGCTGTATACTCCGTTTCCTTTCTACTTCTTAGTTTCTTTAAAAGCCTATCCATAACACAACCGTCTTTACCTATAATCGAATGGACTACATTTTGTCACAACTTTGATCCCTTAAATAAAGAACATCGAGATCTTTCCTATTCTCCAATATATATATATATATATAAATTAATAATTTCTCCGCTCACTTGGCTTGCATTTGCCGATTAAATTGTTTCACCCTCCATCAAACATTAAGAAACATTTAATACCATAATATAACACCAGAATAATTAGTAATAATGTCATTTTTTAAATCTACCTTCTCTACAAGCTCGGGTTCAAACACAAATTCAAATACAACCTTAACTAATAATGGAAGTAACGGATCTAATCATACCAATACCCACCCAAAAAATCACCCCACAATAACACATCAGAACAAGAAAAAGTCATTAACTTATATTCTAAATACTTCCAATGAAGAACATATGAAAGGTCACCATTCAATTGGTGTCAATTCTCTATTATACAACAAATCTGATAATTCCTTAATATCCGGTGGTAGAGATGGCCAAATATCCATATGGAAATTTCAACCAAGCGATAATCCCAACATTAGCAATCAAAATGATGATAGTTATGATAATTTTAGGACAAATACAGAGATAAGAAATCATATTTTCCAAAATATCGATAATGATATAGAACTGGAAAATTTAGAATCAAGTATAAAAAATGGTGTTTCTTCAATACCCATATCTAAAGTTTCAACAACACCCTCATATTACAAAAATTCATTTTTACATCATTTTGGTTGGATCAATGATATGTGTTTATTAGATGACAATCAAACAATTGTTTCATGTTCAAATGATTTATCGATTAAATTCTGGAATTATAATGAAAATTCAAAATCAACATTAGGTTATCATGATGACTATATTAAAAAAATAGCATATACAAAACATCATAGCAATCAATTAGTATCTGCAGGTTTGGATAAAATAGTTAAAATATGGGATTTGAGTAAAGGTGATATGATCTCTTCCTTTCAATTTAAAGATTTTAATAATTCTATTTATTCCTTAGACGTAAACAACAATTTAATCATTTGTTCCGGCCCATCAAATATAATCACATTATTTGATCGAAGAGATATGGTTAAACCAATGAAAACTTTTCTTGGACATACTGACAATGTGAAATCTTTAATATTGAAAAATAATTCATTTTTATCAGGTTCTTCCGATACTTCCATTAAATTATGGGACTTGAGGACAACTAGAATTTTGAGAAATTTTGAAATGCATAATGCCCCTATTTGGTCATTAAATACCCCTTCAGATTCTGACGATTTTTCAATTTTTTATTCCGGTGATAAATCTGGGTTATTAATGAAAACAGATTTAAGAGCCTCTGATATTAATTCACAGAACGTAGGTGGTGGATATTTCAATTACAAAGTGAACGAATATTTGGGTATATCTACAGTCATTGCTAATGCCAATTATTCAAACAATTCCTCAGATCATGCAAGCATATCATCAGATTCGAATCCTTCCTTATCAGGAATTAGTGACATTGTCGAAACTTCAGATCTAGGAACTGTATGGACTGCAACGTCATCAACAATACAAAACTTCAATACAAATTTCTTATCAGGTTGGTCAATTCCACAAACTGGGAAATTGGTAATTCATCAAGGAATTGTTCTGAATAGGAAATTAGCAAGTCTCTACAATAACAACAGCAATAACGAAACAATGATGACACCCTCCACTTCGAACACCCTACAATTTTCTCAATTTCCAAAAAAATTAACTCCTACTTTACAGCCCGATCAATCACCATTTGTTTCAAGTATCAGGTCAAATGAAAGTATAAATGATACAGAAGACTTAGTAAGTCAATTAAGCAGCGATGATTTGGATCATATCGGCAATGCTTTATTTTCTAATGCGACAGGATTAGACCAACTATTAAATGAAACCCAAAAACTGAATCTAGATGATACTTCTCAAAACAATACTTTTGATTTTTCTGTTGTCACAGATTTGGATAATAAGCTTGCCTATAATAACTATAATAATAATAGTTTTCCCAAAAATATTGCCACCGATACCACCGATAATTGCTATGATGAATATGTTAATGGAGCCGTGGAAGACAATAGCGATAATGTTGTTGGTAATAATGATGATGACAGTAATAACAATGCTTTTGATGGTTATGATTATGCCACATGTTTTGTTGAATTGTTGGGTAATTTGAACACACAAATTCTCTTAACTCCTGATTATGTTGTTAATGTACAAAAGGACGAGACTAATTCCTTAGATCCTTTCAAAACAACAAATGAAATTTCTTCGATCAATCCATTTGCTGAACCAAACGCCACTACGGACAATAATATCAAAGTATCGAGAACAATGGAGATCAACCATGATTACATTAACGATGACGATGTTTTATTATTACCATTTAATATGAAACCAATATCCAACATATCAGGAACTAGTGGATTGATTAAAAGTAAAATTCTTAATAATAGAAGACACGTTGCTACAATGGATCAAAATGGTTGTGTTTACATCTTTGATATTTTGAAATGTGAAATGATCCATCGTGTGGATAATCAGTTATCTATCCATAGCATTGAACCAGTTGATGATTTCAATGATGATAGTGGGATTAATATTTTAATAACTGAATCTTCTCTTGATGAACTTTCATTATCGGATAGATTTGAAGCTGTATGTTCCAAATTCCAAACACAAGAGAGATTACCAACGTGGTGTTCAGTTCAAGTGAAATCAGGTCAATTGTTTATTACATTATGTGAAAACAATCTAAATATTTGTGAAATTTACACTGATGATTTTTTTGAATATTACAAAGAATTGGAATATCAAAAAGATAACATTCATAATATTCGTGTCGATTTTGGTAAGATTATTCTGAAGTCTTTCTTTGGTAATATTTTAAATTTAGCAATTACTGAATTGATCCCAGGGGTAGATATAGCTAAAGACCAAACAAAAACCGCAACTAATTCATACTATAATTCCAACAATTCTTCAAATAACATCGCTATTTCTAAGCCAGATGAAAATCAACCATCTACTGTAACAACACCTAGTACTCCAACCACAGAAAAGACTAAACGTGGGTTATTTGGGCGTCGTTCTAAACAAAAGGATAATAAGAAGGAAACTTCGCCTGTTGCGACAACTCCAACAACAACAACATCATCATCATTGAAATCTCCAACTGTTACTCCAGGGAAGCTCTCTAATGGTATCGACGGTAAACGTAGAGCTGAAATTTATATTGAAAAAGTTAATCATATTCATGATACCGCTAAGCTACTAAAATTCCTCGAGTTGAATCCGGATTGTATTCAACTGGTAAAATCATATTCAGGTAGTGTCGACGATCGGAGGGCTGATGCCATACCCGTATTTGATTATAGCAAAGAAAATTTGCAACAAAAACATGAAGGGGATGAAATATCTACATTGGTTGTAATTAATGAGGAAACTCAACTTGAAACACGTCCATCATTTACGATGAATTTGACAGAATTAATTAGCGGCGAAGTCGATGTTGTTAATGTCGTTAAGCATATACCAGTGTGGATAGTGAAAGGTTTGTTACTCAATATGTATCCTATTCCATCAACGTTAATGATGAAAATTTCATTTGTGTTATCTCCATATCCTGGATGTTCTTTGGCAAAGTTCGTGAAGGATCATAGTATGAGATTGAATGCAACTGGTACGTTGAGAATCGATCGTGTTATTGAGTTTCTACGTCAGAAACTACCACTTAACCAAAAGACGAAACCATTGGAGCTTTTATGTTGTGATAAGGTCTTGGAGGAAAAATACACGCTGGGAACAGTTAAAGCGAGATTATGGTCGCAAGGAGGTGAAGTGCATTTCTTTTATAGAGTAAAGGGGGAGGCAATACCCGAGGAGAAAGTTGCATAAGGAGTGATCCATAATTAGATAAAATTTGTAAATAAATGAAAACAGGAAAATTTAAAAATGTTCCATTTGTTTTGGAACAAACTACTCTGTGCGTAATTGTTTCTTTTTCAATTAAAAGTGTAGTCTTAGTGTTTGCTGCCATATTTTATTTTCAAAAATCATTTTGACTACCTATAAAGGGAATTGTTAGTAAAACTGTATACCTTTGTGTTGAAAGTAAAAAGTCAAGAATAGTGAATGCAGGTTAAAAGATAGGAAGAGTGAGCATGCGCTCGATTGGCGAAATGCGAGAAAATTTTTCTTGTTGTTGGAGATTTGAAAATTAAACTGTAGCATGTTTTCAGTTTTCATGTTTGGATATTGAAGAGTTATTGGTACTTTGAGAAAGAAGTTGAAGTACATCAGAGATCGGCTAGATATATATTACACAGAATACACAATGGAGGACGTCGACAGAACCACATCTCGTCTATGGAGAGCATATAGAACTGTCAAAGAGATGGTTGCAGATAGAGGGTACTTTATCTCACAAGAAGAATTAGAAATGCCATTAGAACAATTTAGAGAAAAGATCTGTGATTCGATGGGTATGCCACAAAGGAAGTTGATGTCATTTCAAGCTAACCCACGCCAGGAAGCACTTGAAAAATATGGAGATTTGGGACCTTTATGGGTCGAATTTTGTGATGAACCATCTGTTGGTATTCAAACAATGAAAAATTTTTGTGCACATATAACCGATAAGAATTTTTCAACTGGTTTATTTATTTATCAAAAGAATTTAACACCTAGTGCAACCAAGGCTATTGCAGTAGCGGAACCTGCAACTATTGAAATTTTCCAAGAATCAGATATTATTGTCAATATCACACACCATGAATTAGTTCCAAAACATATTAGATTAAGTACCGAGGAAAAGAAGGATTTACTTACAAGATACAGATTAAAAGAATCTCAATTACCTAGAATTCAAAGTGAAGATCCCGTTGCTCGTTATCTTGGTTTAAAGAGAGGCCAGGTTGTTAAGATTATTAGAAGATCCGAAACTTCAGGTAGATACGCTTCTTACAGAATCTGTCTTTAGGTTTATTATATACGAAATCTTCTTCTATTCATATATCATCTCTTTGTACATGTATAATTTAAAAATATCAAAAGTAAAAGTAAAAGTAATGATTATCATATTATAATTGATTACATATTAGCAAAAATAACAGTGTCCTCACCACAGGCAGTAACTTTTTTATTGGTGAGTTCTACAGCATCTTTTGGACAAACACCAACACCCTCTTGACCAAGATATACCGAACCAATAGTAACTATCAATGCATCAACCAAAGACTTACCGGTTTTTGGGTCAATTTCTG
This sequence comes from Pichia thaimueangensis, assembly GCA_030569635.1. Classification (NCBI taxonomy): domain Eukaryota; kingdom Fungi; phylum Ascomycota; class Pichiomycetes; order Pichiales; family Pichiaceae; genus Pichia; species Pichia thaimueangensis. Next base: position 17,620 of record JAJMLM010000253.1, read on the forward strand.
TTAATAAAGTATTGATTATATATGCCCCGCCTTCTACCATCAAATTGTTCACATGATAAATCTGCTTCAAGGATTGTAAGAGCAGAGGCCACTGAAATTGCTTTTTTTCATTCGATTCATCGATTGTGATTGATATCAGCTCCAAGTGGAGGATATCCAGGTGACTAGTGTATTGGTCTGGAACGTCAATACTAGAGGAAACAACTACAATTGGTTTAGCACCTTTTCCTTTGACATAATTTTCAACCAATTTTGAACTTTCATAAACACCAGCAAATCTGAAGTTTGGATCTATGATAATTGGACGTATCAGATGAATATTTCCAGAGGAGTTAAGAACAGTTGGATACCTGCAACTCAATGATGGATTATCAGCGAGAACTGTGTTTATCCCCACCAAAATAGCATCACATCTAGTCCTGATAAAGTGGGTCATGGCCTTTGTCTCAGGACCAGAGATGCGTGTCCTAGTACCCTTCTTTGCCGCTATCTTACCATCTATACTCTGTGCATATGTGAGGAGCACGTGTGGAAACGCTGTATTCTTCGCAGATCTGCCCAAACACGTCTTAACGCAGTTCTGAAGGCCAAGCTCTATGGGTTCTATCTCAGACATGAGCAAAAACTGTCCACTTAACACCACCTGTGATGACAACACACCACAACACCTACCCAAAAGAAGCAGTAAACGGGCCCTCCAGTGCAGAAACGGCCAAAAACATGCTGGCGCGGAGATACCGGCGCTAGTCTCCGGCGAGGGCAGAATTTTCCACATTTTCCACATTTTTGAGCTGATCCCGTTTTTTTCGTCGTGAATAAATCCTTATAGCCAGTTTACCCATTTTAGCCTTCACTTCTTGCCTTCGTCTTCTCCGATATCTACTGTCTGCGCTTGGCTTATCACATTAACCACTGACAACCACACAAGTCCGATATCTTCCTCAGACACGCTCTTGCCATTTATATATCCCCCCGTTCCCTTGTTTTATAGAAAAAAAAATTCCTTGTACATATATTCCACATTTCTCCTGAAAATTTTCCCAATATGTCATTTCACCATTTCACACACTCAACGGCAGCTGCAATGATCAGAAACGTTCCTCACATCTCGACACAAACTTCCAAAATCTCACTACAGTCTTGTCTCACTTTTAATAGTGTGTTTCAACAACCAAATGATTTAGACAATGTTGGTGTCAATGGCACTGTACCTAAGAGCAACGTACTTGATCAAAATTTTTCTCCCTCTGGTTCTAATAATAAATCTCATACTAAAAGAAGAAGAAGTTCTGGTGGTAACAACAAAAATAACAATAAATTTCAACATCGTAGAAGTTTCCATACTTCTGCACAAAATGGTACAACTACTTCGACTTCAACATCAACTTTAACTGATTTCCAAAAGTTGACAAAGGGAGTTCCAAAGCATCATCTACCATATTTCAAACAATTAATGGCTTTTGATGAATGCCTAGCACACAATTCATTCTTTGATCCAAAAACAGGTGATGTCCCTGGTGGAACTGCTAAGTTTTGGGATTCCGTTGAAAAAATTATGCCATTATATGATGATTTATTAATTACTGGAGAGTTAAATCAAAGAAGAATAGACGAATTGATTTCCTTATTAAGAAATGGATTGAGAATGCATAGATTTGAATTATCCAAATTAAAGAAAAATATTGATAGAGATTTAAATTCTCCCTTACAGCAAATTCAAGCATATCTGAAAGATTCAATCATTAAAATTTCAAATGATATTGTAAGTGATTCTGAACCCGTTTCACCCCTATCCTCACCTAGTGCATCTCCTTCTTCCTCTTTTATTTCGAACAATGAAAATTTAATCAAGATCAGTTCCAGAGGTTTGACGAATTTATTCAAAGCATTCACTGATATGGGTTTAATTGATGAAGCAGCTGTTATTTGGAACAAGGGTAAAAAAGATCCCAAATTGTATAATTTATTTACATCCGAATCTGTCCTAGGTTCTATCTTGACTCTTTTAGTTGAAAACAAAGAATTCAACTTTCAAGAAATTTGGTCCATTTATCAAACTATCAGAAACTCTAAAACAGAAAATGATATTATTCATAGTGAATTACAGGTTGCAATGATTAGAGCTTGCTTATTGAAAAATAAAACTGAAAAAGCATTAGAAATTTTCAAGGAAATTACTTCTGATGTTTTGAAGTTTTACGCAAAGAAAAATTCTTTACCACCCGTTGCTGTTAAAAACTACATGACAATGGCACATTTATCATTTATTGGATATTGCCAAGATTTTGAAACTGCCAATATTTTCTTCACTGATTCATTTGAAAATCAAATGCCTTATTTAACTCCAATTCAAATTAATTATGTTAAAAAATTCATGAGCAATACATGGAAAAACACCAAAGATTTTGATAAAGTCAGTGATATCTGGGTTTCAACTTGGAAATATTTCGAAAATAATAACAAATCAACTACTGCTATTTCATCTTCATTAAATGATGCATATTTGGATATTTTTTTTGAAAAATACAATGATTTTAATAATGATGCTGCATTGGAATTGAAGAAATTATTAAAGAATTATTCAGAAATTAAAGCAATGGATGAACCATTTTTCAATTGTTTAATTACAAAGTCCAAAAAGTGGGAAAACGTTAACATTTTTCAATCTATTGTTAAAGTTGCAGACTTATACAATTTCCCTAAAACTAATGTTTATCATAGATGTGTTTTGAAGGCTTCAGGTAGTGTTGAATTACCAATTGATGAAACATTTATATTATTCAAAAGATTAATTAACTCAAATATCCAATTAGGATCAAACCATTTGACCAATGCCGATTGGTTTGCATTTAGAGATGCAACAATCCATTCCAAATTTTTAAATGGTGAAAAAATTGATTTATATTTTAAATTATTTAAGATTTGTTGTAAACATTTCTTGACCTTACAAAATTTCAAATTATATATGAACTTGGATGTTGGCTTAGACCAACGTTACAGAAAAGTTTTTGATGAATTCCAAAGAATCAATGTTGATGATGTCAATTTGGAAGAATTACAATGGTTTAACAAATGTAATGCGATTGTTAAATATTGGAATAACCGTGGTGTCGATATTTAATGGTTTAATGTTTTTGGGAAAAAATATGGCACTTTTTACTAATACTTATTTATGATTATTTATTTACTTATTTCTGGGATTTTAAAGTACATTTTGGTTATATGTCGTACTTTTATTTTACATTTTATACGTTTCATAATTATTATTCTTTAGTAATTTACTACACATTTTAAAATTATTTGTAAATCGTAAATTTTTGAAAGTTATCTCCACGCGACGATCGTCGTTTGAGACCTAATTTTTGAGCCAATTTTTAATTTTTCTCGAATTTTTTTTCGCTTTTACCACCTTAATAATTTTAATTTTAATTTTTAATTTTAAATTAATTTTATTTGAATTCATCTCAACCCCAGTTTCCAATTGTGAACAAAGTGGTGTGTTTAAAAGGAAATTCCAAATATCCTTTAACAATATACAGATAAACACCATGTCAAATAATCCAGAAAGTTTAGATCCATCATTGTCAATGCTCTCCGAAATTGTTAACCAAAGTCGAGAAGGTGATCATAATGTTGGCGAAGGAGAGGTGGCTGTTTTAAATTCTAAAGTTAACAATGCGAACAATAATATCGAGGCTAAAAATGGTAACACGAACAAGGATGTTCCAAGCAATATAGACACACAGTTATCAGTAGAAACCACACAATTCAACGATAGTTCGATAAGTGATGCAACAAATACAAAACTAGATTCAACAATAACCAACGATAATCTGGTGATTGAAAAGAAAAAACGTGGTAGACCAAGCAAACAATCCAGTGAAAATCAAATACACTTGCCACTTCTGATACCACCTGATGGTCAGAATTTATTGAATGATATGCCAACTAATACCATTGTAACTTCAACACAAGAAAAAGAACAACAGCAGAAGACACAGATAGCGACACAAACTCCAACTCAACCAGGGGGGCCAACTATTAAACGTGGAAGAGGTAGACCTAGAAAATATCCTATTGAGATAAGACCTTCAAGGCCTAAGTTACCCCCATTGTATGATGAAAATGGTAATGTTATCAAACGTAAGCGTGGTAGACCAAGAAAACACCCTGAAGATACGGGATTAACTGAAGATGGGTTACCGAAAATCAAGCGTCCTAGAGGTAGACCTAGAAAGAATCCAATGCTCTTAAATGATATCGTGAGAGAAGTTCAAAATGCGGCCAATGTCGCCACTGCAGGTGCTGGTGCTAACAGCAGCAACAACAACAACAACAACAATAATAACAACGAAAAGATACTTTTACATGCACTTAAAAATGTAGGAGAGACTTCGTTATCAAATACAGATAATAACAATACCCAGATCGGCAACATCCAAGAAAATAAAATAATAAATCAAGATTCTAGTTCCAACAATAGTGGGAATACAAATAGCAATGGCAATAACAAACTACCTAGTCTGAGTAACTTGACAAATCTTCCAAATCTCTCTGATCTACCTGCTTTGCCTGGCATGAACGGCAACGAGCTGTCGAACATGGGTGGACTCAATCTTAGCGGGTTGAACGGTATGAATATGTCTGGACTCAACATGGGGGTGAATGGCATGGGTATGAACATGAGCATGAACATCAACGACGCCATGAACCTGAACATGAACATGAACATGAATGGGCTCAATGGGATGAATCCCTACGGCGGGGGGCAGCAGTGAGAAGTGAGGCGCGACTTTTTTGTTTTTCTCCGATGTGCGATGTGCGACGTGCGCTATGGATTTTGTATTTTCCTACTTCCTATTCACTGATTCCTATTTCTACTTTTATCTATATAACCATTTTAATGCCCTGATAATACACCAGTCAACCAATATTAGCTTATCCCAGTACAATGGGTGCATGTGGATCTAAAGAGGCCTCTCTACCTGTTAAATCAGTGAATACTACTCATAGAAGTGCAAATAACGTATCCACTACGGCCACTACGAAAATAAACAATAATAACAAGCCTATAAAAACAAAAGTAGCTTCATCCTCATCATCAGATAACGCTAGGACGAATAATAAAAAATCGGGTATTAAATCAGAAACACGCCGTCTTGGATCTAAAGATGAAGAGCCAGAACCTGCAACTATTCCATCCTCCAAAACTATTCCAATAAAGACTACGGTTAAGACGGATCAAAATGGAGGAGGACAAGAGTCCAATATTTCACATGCACCAGTCAGTAATACCGAACCCAATGCAGCAAGGGAGATGGCCGCCAGGGCAGCAGAGAATAGACTGAAACAACAACAGAGGAAGAATACAGGATGTGGTCAATTGGGTAAGAAGTTGGAAGCTGAAAGAAGAAAGAACCACAAGGATTATGCATTGGAGGAGTACGAAGCCAAGGCTAGATTGCAAACTAAGGTGTGACTCACATTGTGATGAATAATTAAAAACGAATGCATTTGATTTATTCTGATGAGTATAACTTGGAATGACTCACGGAATTTGATGGATGTGTGTACGATATATATAAAAAATAATAATAGGTTATAGTAATGGTAATGAACAAGTAACAAATTGAAAATTGAAAATTGGAAATTGGAAATTGAAGGACCCAATCTCGAATCTCGCTCTCACTTAGTAATTTATAATTTCTAGTTTTTAATTTTCGATATCTTTCATCTTTCATCTTCAATGTCAAAGGCTTCAACTCCCAACAACGTTAGAAACTGGAAATTGGAGTATGGCCATGATCCAAGATCCAAGATCCATGGCCCAGGACCTAGGACCTAGGACTCAGGGCTATCATCACCGACATGTATTTTGTGTTTTCTGATTTATCAGCAATTCCTTCAAAACGACACATGCCTGGCCCTCCGAGATCGGGAATTTTCCCTTTGTTCGCGTTAACTGCTGCATTGAGAACTTAATTAGTCAGAGAATTGAAAATTAACGTTCGTATTATCATCTATACAAGCTGCAATCTAAAATTTTTCTTTGTAAACTATTGTTCTAAATCTTTGTAACTTTTTTTTTTAGCTACTTCGAGCTTGTTGGTTATAAATATGCCTTGTGTAACCTCCACTTCTCGGTTTGGTGATTCCTTCCATAAGAGTTGGGATATCATAACTTGAAAATTTTAACATTCTCCACTCCAACTAACCAATAGATATGGAAAAACTTAACTCAGCAGCAGCTTCGAGAAGAAGCTCCCTATTATTTAGAAACAACGTTATTGAAAACCACGACGCTCCATCTCTCACCTATAATGAGAAGAAATTAGATTATGAACTGGAACCTACACAAGAGACACCATTAAATGTCGACTCTAATGGATCAAGTTATGATGCCTTTGCACATGAAAATGAGGATGTTTTCCCTGATGGTGGACTTGAGGCATGGATGGTTGTTATTGGTAGTTGTCTCGGTTTGATGACGGTGTTCGGTGTCATGGATACGATGGCATCCATCCAATTATACATTGCCAAACATCAATTAGCAGATGATAAATTGAGTTCAGTCTCTTGGATTTTCTCAATTTATATGTTTACCAATTTATCCATGGGTATTGTCGCAGGTCCAATTTTTGACATCTATGGTATTAAGAAAATTGTCGTTGTAGGAAGTATCCTCAATTGTGGTGGCTTATATGCATTGGCTTATTGTAAGGAATTATGGCAATTTGTTTTAAGTTTTGGTATCTGTGCAGGTATTGGATCTGGAATCATGTTAACTCCATTGGTAGGTGTTGTTAGTCATTGGTTTTTGAAAAATAGAGGATGGGCAAATGGTATTTCTCAATCGAGTGCAATTACGGGTGTTTTCTTCCCCATCATGTTGAGATCTTTGTATCCTTCACTTGGATATTCTAAGACAATGGTGATTCTTGCAAGTATTTGCGTCTTTTTATGTATTGCAGCATTTTTATTAGTCAAGGATAGATGTGACATTTTACATGCGGATCAACTTCATAGGAAAAAATCAGAAAGATTAATTGAAGCCTATAAAACTACACTTAATTTCAAAAATTTCAAAGAGAAGAAGTATTTGTTCTTAGTTTTGGCCATGTTTTTTAATGAATTCTCCATTATTTTGGTTATTACATATATTGCAACATATGGTTCCGTCAGAGGATTATCTGATTCAACAACTTATATCATTGTTACAGTCATGAATGCATCCGGGATTGCTGGTAAGATTATACCATCATTATTGAGTGATTATATTGGAAGATTTAACGTTATGATTTTAATTGCAAGCGCCATGATAATTGCATTATTTGCTATTTGGTTACCATATTACAATATTGTTGGATATTACATGTTTGCCGTAGTTTATGGTTTCAATTTCGGAGCAGCGTATGCATTGACCCCAGTTTTAATTGCACAAATATCACATACGAAACAATTTGGTTCCCGATTTGCCACTGCCTATTTCATTGTTGCCTTCGGTAACTTGATCTCGATGCCGATCGGATCCCAGTTCATCAACGAGGAGACGGTTACCAACTACAACCACATGATCATCTTTGCCGCATGCACGATGGTGGTGGCCACCTGTTTCTTTGTCTCCAGCAGAGTCGCCATAGCGGGTTCCAAGTTGATGTGCTACGTCTAGTGATTGGTGTCTAGTGCGAGACGATTGACGATTTGTAATCACTTGTTCTTTATCTTTCATCTCTCTTCCTCTTACCTCTACTCCTTTACTTTTACGATTTGACTATACATTACATACATATTTATAAAAATTAACGACTTTATTCATAATATTCTACACTTTCACAGATGATGTCCTTTAAGATCACTAAATTTTCCCCATCTACAATCCTCAGAGTTCCAATCTCCACTCGTGCAATACACACCACATATATTAGACATGCCAAATCGGACACATCTAAACAAAGTGAGGACCTCATCACAAAGATAAAGTTGGATATAATCAAACCAGAAAATTCTGCCATTTATGCATATAAATACTTTAAGCAGTTATTAGCACCCGATAATAATAATCCCATTGTGACAAAGGAATATAAGCAATTGCCCGATGATTCTCAATTCATAGATAAACATTATCACGAATTAGTCAAATACAGAGATATGATCTGTGGAGTCGGCGGGCGATTTGAAAGTTTGTCTAATGCATCAGAATTGTTCCTACGTCTAAGTGAAGTTCACCCGAAAAACTTGAATGGTGAAGATACAAAACTGGCTTCGAAACCCGCCAGGGAAATGAAAGACACCTTTGAGGCAATCCAGGTGGAGAAGTTTGACCAGTTGGTGATTGATTTAATGAACACACTCAAACTCAATGGCGGTCATTTGTTCGTGCTTGACCTACTCATCTATAACAAACAGGTCTTTGACCACTGTGAAAAGACACACCACATCGTGTAAACAAGTATATATATATATAGATATATACCACCCAATTTTACAAATCTTCTATGAATTAATTTTATAAACACGATAAGAAGTAAGAGCCATTTGGACATTCCAACTTACGTATAACCAAATTCACCAGACGATAAGAGATAGTAGTGTCCCACACAGTAGCAAAAACACGGTGCGTGCACCCCCGTTGCTATTGTTCTCTCATTGGCTGATGGCTGATGGCTGATGTCACCCGGTTGTCTCTGTTGTCTGCAGTCCCCCCCTTCTTCTGGGCTGCATCCACAACAAATTCTCTTCTATACTTCTCCACAACACTCTTATAAAAACCAAACATGTTTTCCCTGAGGTCACTCAGCTGCGACAGAAACAACCTAGGTATGAACAAAATCCCCTTCTATAAATTCCTTTTGAAGTGGAAACTCACAGATGCAATCTATGTCGTGCTGATTTTCATCTTGGATTGGTTCTATTTTGAAAACATTGAACCATACCAACGTCAATTCACAATCAACGATATCACATTATTACACCCATTTACAGAACATGAAAGAGTTCCAGTTGGTACTTTATTACGTTGGATCACAATTATCCCAGTTACTACAATGGTTGTAGTATCACTGGTATTGACTCCAAGACCATTCAAATCTTATGTTACCTATTTATCCGTTTTGGGTTTATTTATCGCAATGGGTACAAACATATTTGTCACCGATGTTTTGAAGAATTGGATTGGTCGTTGTCGTCCCGATTTTATTGCACGTTGTCAACCAAGTAAAGACGCATTACCGGATGTGTTATACTATGCAAAGGATATCTGTACCTCGACAAACAGTTATAGATTATTAGACGGTTTCAGAACAACTCCATCGGGTCATTCTTCAATGGGTTGGGCATCCTTTGGTTATTTATCACTTTGGTTAAATGGTCAATTGAATTGTAGCCACATCCATCGTGGTGCTTGGAGATCAATTATTGCATTTTTACCATGTCTATTGGCATTCTATATTGCATTGAGTAGAACTCAAGATTATAGACATCACTTTGTTGATATCATTCTTGGTTCTTTACTAGGTGCTTTTGTTTCATGGTGGAGTTATAGAAGATACTTCCCCGAATTGAAAACAAGAGCTTGTTATATACCTTATGTTCTTTTAGAGAATATCGAACCTTCTGAGACTATAAGTGACATAACTGAAGAATTGATTGGTCACGATTATTATAAGGATATTCAGATTGCCATGGGTACGTATCTTCCAACTGCCACGGGACCAACAGAAAACGATATTGAAAGTGCCAATAATATGTCCTTGAACCCATTTTGATTCTTATTATTCTCAAAATTATCTCTCTCAATATATATATATATATATATATATTAAACATTTCTATATAGGATTTTTATTCTCATTTACATAAAACCTTACACTTTAAACTCCACCTTCTTCTCGTTGAATGCGTGCATTTCTATCTTGATGTAATCTATCCAATTCTCTTCTTTTCCATGCGTTATATTCCTTTTCATCGTTGGGATAATCAGTATCATCTACGCCCATGCATAATATTTGTTCATATTGCACTAGACTCGATTGTGCTTGTATATGCAATTGTTCTTGTTCTAATCGTTTGAGATTCCTATTTATGTTAGATACAGCAACATCTTTAATTTTAGATTCTTCCGATTTTGGGAGATTTTGGTTTGACGATTGTGTTTTGAGCTTGCTTTTTTTAAACACTACTTTTTTTTTGAAAACCGGTGCATCAGAATCACTTGAGTCACTACTATTACTGTCACTACTTCGCATTGGATCGTTTGCCTTATTAATAGAAGAATGGAGAAAGGAGAAAATTGAGGCCAATCTTAAATGCTAAATTTGTTAAATGTGATTTCATGTCGTTGCCGCGCCGCATTTTCTCTTTTCTTGCATTTTTTTCTCTGTTACTTTTTTTTTTAGATTTTTCAGATTTTTTTTTTTATATTACAAATCTGCCTTTTCCCCATTATTTACTTACTTCACAAAAGAGGATAAGGATCAATAGAAAAACTCCACACATATTCAGAATGTCTGCTATTTATAAGGCTTTACGTCCACTATCCAAATCTGGAAATGGAAAATCCGATGACAAAAAAGTTGAAAAAAAGAGAGTTAATAGACAAAGAGTTTTGTTGATTTCATCAAGAGGTATAACATTCCGTCATAGACATTTGATTTCCGATTTACAAGCTTTGTTACCACACGCAAGAAAGGAACCTAAATTAGATACTAAGAAAACACTATATGAATTAAATGAAATTGCAGAACTTTACAATTGTAACAATATAATGTTTTTCGAATGTCGTAAACATGAAGATTTATATTTATGGATTTCCAAACCACCAAATGGACCAACCATCAAGTTCCATGTTATGAATTTACATACTTTAGATGAATTAAATTTCACTGGTAACTGTTTGAAAGGTTCAAGACCAATTTTAAGTTTTGACAAAACATTTGATACAGAGGAACATTGGAAATTGACGAAGGAATTATTTATTCATCAATTTGGTGTACCACCACAAGCTAGAAAGAGTAAACCTTTTATTGATCACGTTATGACTTTCAGCATTGTCGATGGTAAAATTTGGGTTAGAAATTATCAAATTAACGAAAAGGAAGAAGTTAAAGAGGAGGAAGAATTACAAAAGGATTTGAAAAATGATGATTTAACATTGATTGAAATTGGTCCTCGTTTTGTGTTGACGCCAATAGTTATATTGGAAGGTTCATTTGGTGGCCCAAAGATTTATGAAAATAAAGAATACGTTTCTCCAAATGTTCTACGTGCACAAATGAAATATCAAGCTGCACAACAAGCAAGAGAAAGACAAGTTCAAGCATTGGATAGAAAACATAGAAAGAGAGAACAAGTCATACAAAATGATCCACTTTCAAATGAAACTTTATTTAACGAATAAAATAGTATCCTTTTAATCTGTACATTTCTTTTTTCTTTCTTAATATTATCTTTTTATTATTATAGAAATACTAAATAAATAATTATAATCTATACATCATAAATTGAATAAATAAAATAGCTAAATGTCATACACGAGAAATAATTTAAGCGTGTTTTTCTAAATATGCCTTGATGAATTTTTCTTCATCTGGATTTGCAGCTTCAATTTTAGCTTCCTTCTTTGGAGTTGCAGACCATGGCTTTGGTAGACATAAGAGGACAACGGCACCAATGGTACCTAAAGCAAGTTGATGAGGAGGAACGGATCTACCGAGAATTTGATATGCTGCACCCATTGTTAATGATTGTAGTTGATGTGATTAAGGGAGATATATATCGTGTTCAGGATGCTATTCCGCTTAACTAATGTCTTTTTGTTCATGTTGAAAATGGAGTACTTTTCTTTCTCGGTTTTCCCAGTGAGCAGCAAACTATGATTGGGCGGGAGTAGCGGTGCACGGATGCACAAACAATTTGGTGGGACGCGTCGATGGGCGGGGAATGGTTTATAGCAGGGGATTGGTGATTGGAGATTAGAGATGGGGAGATCAAGTGGTGAATGAACAGTTAAATGGGGGATCTGGGGTCTTAAGAGTCGACAAGAATGTATGCTATCAAGAGTGTGTTTGGAGTGCGGTTTGGATCCACTTTGACCAATGAGACCGTGAAGAGTTTCAAAAAAACAGCTGTAAAGTCCACTTTGGGAAAGAAGAAGAAGAGAAGATCCCTTGAAGAATCGATTTCTTTTGAAGATTTCGTCCTACACGGCCAAGTATTACACGTTTATAGGGATATATTGAGGTCCATTCGTAAAGTGCCCGATCCGGCAACCAGAAATGAAGTTTTGGATTTTGTGAAGGGTGAATTCAGAGCTACCGCTCAAGTGAAAGATTTAAATGTGAAAAGATCACTACTTATTGGTGGGATCAGACAATGGAAGAGTCTTTCCAACAATATGGGATTATCATATACAGAAATTGTCTTTTAATGGTTATCTATTTGTATTGTATATAGACAGATTATATTATTATTTACATGAAATATAGAAATATTAAAAATAAAACACAAAATATATCAACGTTTAACCCAGGTTGGCATCTTTCTAGCCTTCTTCTTACCAGGTTTCTTTCTTTCGACAGATCTTGGATCTCTATGCAAAACACCAGCGGAACTTAACCTTTGCTTGAATAATGGATTATGGATACATAATGATTTGGCAAGAGCTAACTGTAATGCACCAATTTGACCTGTAGAACCACCACCTCTGACTAAACCGAAAATATTAAACTTGTTTTCCTTTTCAACGATTTGTAATGGATATAACAATGTTAATCTGTCTTGTGCCTTTGGGAATACTTCATCTAAGGATTTACCGTTGATTATGACTTGTCCATCACCTTCAACAACAAAAATCTTAGCAGTAGAGGATTTTCTACGGCCCACTGCAACGGCACGACCTTGTGCATCTAAAGTTTTCACTTCTCTACCAGATTGATTAGCGTTTTGCTTTCTCATATATTCAGATAAAATGGTGTTCATTTCGTCGGATCTTAATTCGATATCAATAGAATCCAATCTTTTAAGTATATTAACAAGCTGCAAATATTCAGTTTCCTTTAATAATTCACCACCCGCTCTTTCCTTGTATTGGTTAAATCTTAACCACGAAGCGGTAGATGTGGATCTATCAAATGGTAAAGTTGCATTCTTGTTCAATAAATCTTGTAATTTACTCATATGCATTTCATGATGTGGATTTCTACTGTAGAAAGTTGGGATGGATGGAACAATACGTCTAACTTCTAATTCCGGAACGAATCTCGACACTAATGGATCATTGTAGAGTCTGTTCTGTGACTTGAATATTTGGCCTGAAAATTGTCTGTTTCTTGCTTCATCAATTTTTTCAGGTTCTTCAATGGTAACTTTTGCTTCAGCAGGTGTTGGTGCTGGTGATTCTGCGCTTGTTGATTGTGCACGTACACTCCAGAAACGAGCAACAGAGGTTCCCACCTGTATGTTTCTTTGGATTCCTATCCTTGCCAACATCGATGTGATTAAATGAAGTTTGCCTTTGATAGGAATAAAAACAAACAACTCGTACAATCCGAGCTTCTTTCCAGCGTTGACAATTCAAGTTCACCATTTCCACTTTTTCATCGCCGGTCGATTTTTTTATTTTTCCTTACGGTACGCGCCGATCGACCGAAGGGAGGTCCTTTAAATTTTCATCTCTATGTTTTACATTAAATAGTAATAAAAAAGTAAATTTATAAAACGATAAAGCATAGATCATTAATAAAGTATATATATTCTAATTAGCAGGTTCAGATACTGGTGTTCTCCACATCAAACGATAGTGTAAATATTGGGCAACTAAACATAAAATCAACAAAATTGGAACCTCTAACAATGGTCCAAAAGTGGCCGCAATGGATTGCTTACTACCACTGCCATAAATGGAAATAGCAATTGCCAAACTTAATTCAAAATTGTTAGAAGCCGTGGTGAAAGTCTGTGTGATAATTTCTCCATAATCTGCTGAACAAGCACCACAATTATTGCCATCGATATCAGTATTTGCATTTTCTGCAATTTCCTTTTCACATCCACAGAGAACTGTCTTTTCTTCATTCTTACTGTCACTTTCGTGGGCATCATAATTATCATCACCAATAGTGGTAACTTCAATTTTTCTATAATAACCTTCCAAATTAGGTTTGACATTCCCAAAGATTCTTCTTAAACCGAAAAATGTACCAAACCAACATATTAAGAAATAAAGAACTAACGGTACAAAACATCTAAATGCATCACCTATTTCCTTAATGAATTCGTTACCTCTTTGGATGAAAATAACAATAATGGTATAAATCAATCCAATAAATGCAAATGGTGAAATAATTGGTAAAATTTTGGATTTATAAAAATCACCACCTTTAGTAATTAAAAATGTAAATCTGGTAAGCAATCCGACACCCAATGGAACACCTAAAAAGAATGCAACACTTTGTGCAACTAATGAATATGAAACCATGTTACCACTATCTGCAGTGATCACATAACAGAAAAACATTTGATAAGGTGCATAGAGAACAATTTGTAATACACTATTAATAACTACTAAAATTGCACATAAATTATGATCACCACCGGCAATTTCATTCCACACCATAACCATGGCAATACAACGCGCCAATCCAATCATAATTATACCAATTCTATATTCAGATTCATCAAATAATGTTAACCATGCCAATCCAAACATAAGAAATGGAGCAACAATCCAATTTAATAATAAAGAAATCAATATATGGTTGATGTATTTCTTTTGACGCAAAATTATATGCATTCTTTCCCATTCTACTTTACATAGGGGAGGAATCATCATGACAATCATACCAACTGCTAATGGAACAGAAACACCTACTATTTGAACACCATCAAATGCATCTCTTGATTTGGGAACATAGACAGATAGTAAAACACCCAAGACAATTGCAAGTATGATTGCTAGTGGCAAAATCTTGTCTGTGAAGGATAAACTGTTCCAAGCTTTTAATAATATTTCTCTACTTTTCACGTTGGCCATTCTTGTGGAAAAAAGGAATTTTTTAACTGAGGATAGTGACAGAGGAGTGAGAAGAAAACCGCATCTTTTTATAGTGCAGAGCCCGGACGAAAATTTTACCAGATAAGCTAAATTAATTAGGCCCCGTGCATCATTGCATCGCCGCGATGGACCCTGTTCCAGAATCCAAAATCCAAAATCCATCACTTTCCATTTTTCACCTTTCATCTCTTTTCACCTCTTTTCCTGTTTCTCTTGTCTCTCTTCTCTCTTTTTCCGTTGTTCCTCCTTATGCTCCCTTTTACCCCTCTTATATTGCTCCTTAGATACCTCTGCCCTAACCACACGTTTCTTCTTGAATGCTTCGAGTGTCTTATTTCCCGCTTCATCCCCAACAAGGCCACACGATTCAAGTAAAGAAAACATTACCTCACTTATTCCAGTTCTTACCTTTTCGTTACAACTGATAACATAACATCTTGGTTTCATATTCAAATCACCAATAACACCCGTCTTTATCAATTCCTTTACTCTTTCCAGCCTTTTTGCACTATCGATTTTATCGATTTTATTGAATATTATATCAAATCTTATACCTAATTCAGTAAGGTTTTGTATGATTAGATCATCATATGCATTTAATCCAACGTCTGCATCTAATATTAAGTAAACATTTTGTAAATTTTGTCTATTTTGTAGATATTGAAATATCAATTCACCTTGCCATTGACGTCCTTTAACACCATATCCTGGTGTATCAACAAGTCTAAACCTACCACCGATATTGTAAAAATTCAAACATGGAGTATAACCAGCTTCTTGTTTCACTCTTGCATATGACTCAACTTTCTTTTGCTTCTTCTTACTTAAAAGTGTATTTATTAATGATGATTTACCAACATTGCATCTACCGAGAAACATAATTTCGGGTAATTTAACAGCACTTTCTTCTAACTCTACAAGCTTATCATAATCATAAACACTCCATTGTAAATCTATTTGAGCTAATGTGAGGAAACTGGCAATTTTGGTATATTCTTTATTGTTAACTTTCCATTTTAATGGAACAGGGGTTAATTTTGCTAGTTCTTTCATAATTCTCGGTCCATCGTTATAATCATGTAAAATCTTAGATGATGATATTGAAACTCCTGGGGTCTGAGTTTGTTGGTTCTTAGATTTGGGAGAAACTGTAGTAATTGCGTCTGGATTTTTCAACAATTGTGCAATTTTCTCGGTGTTAATTTGACTAGTAATTCGGTTTTTTCTATCAAGTTTTGTTGACAAAAACCGGCGAGCAATGCATACCAGTTTGGAGTATCTATTGTATCTACTGAACATATTAAGTTCTT
>JAJMLM010000254.1:0-33193 GCA_030569635.1 Pichia thaimueangensis
CGGAATCTATTTCTGGAACAATTACACTGCCTGTGGGCAATACCTTACAGCCACCACCTCAGCAAGAACAACAACAGCAGCAGCATTCCATGGCATATAAGGGTAAAAGTACACAAACTCCGGTTCAGGAAGCTCTTAGTAGTGGGGGTAGATTTGGTGATTTTGTAAACCCAATGTTGAACCATCCTACAGAATGGTCAGAAAGATTAAAACGTGATCGTTTGAAACCGGATACGGACCTCAGAATATACGAAAATATTATTACCAAAGATTTAGAATATTTGAAATATTCCACAGCTATTGCCAATGCATCAAAGGAGAATGAACATCATGTTAATGACAAAGTGGGTGTCAATGGTAAGTTATTTAGTAGGATTTTAAAAGATTTGAAATTTTATCAACAGGTTAAAACTGCTAGAATGCAGTCGATGAAACTACAACCTGAAGCCAATGAATTAACAAATAAGATGTGGGGTGAAGGATATAGTGGATATGGTAATGGATTTACTAATGGTAAAATTGAATTTGTTTTCCCGGAAAATAGTAAAATGAAATACAGATATGATGAACATTCAAATGAAGTTAATGAAAAGATTTTTCAAGAAGGAGAATATATTCCGATTAGGTTAGAATTTGATGTTGAAAGAGATGGATTTAAATTAAATGATACATTTCTATGGAGTTCAACTGAGGATGAGGAAAGTTTAAAAAATTTTGTCAATGAATTAATTAGAGATTATAAAATTGAATATAATATCCCTAAGATTCATCAAAAGATTTTAAACAACATTAAAGAACAAATTGCAGATTTACATCCAATGGTTGTAAACCCCAATATTGATCTACGATTCCCAATTAATTTAGATATTACTATTTCTAACAATCAATTAGTTGATAGATTTGATTGGGATTTGATGAATCCTGAAAATAGCCCTGAAGAATTTGCAGATACGCTATGTAACGAATTTTCCTTACCAAATGAATTCCGTACTGCCATCTCACATAGTATCAGAGAGCAATGTCAAATTTATCTCAAGAGTTTATACATGATTGGGTATAAATTTGATGGTGGTGCAATTGTCAGTGAAGATTTAAAAGAATTTTTAAGATCAGGATTTGATCAAAATAATGTTATGATGCCAAGATATTTATTATCTGATTTTACCCCGTATGTTCAAGAATTATCAATAGATAATTTTGAGAGGATTATGAAGGAAAGAGAGAGAGAATCGAAACGTAAGAAAAGAGGTGCCACCAGAGTTGGTCGTAGAGGAGGTTTTGTTTTACCAGATTTGAGTAATATGCCAAAAACTTTCCGTACTCCGTTACCGTCCAGTGTTTTTCCCGGTGGTATTAGTGTCGTTGATGATATCAACAAAGTAGATGATTTTACTGATATTCCAATTGATATTGAAATTCCAAGTGAGCAATTGAAGAAGCTTCATGAAAAGGAAGTAGAGGATAAGAGAGCTATGGATATTCAACGCCAAGAACAAGCCATTACGTGTGCATGGTTATCTAAGATTAGAGATCGTCGTATGCGCGGAGAAACGCTTACTGGTACGGCCCAAATTATGGGAAACAGGGGTGAGAAGAGAAGTATCGATTCTGTTGACGGTGTCCAAGAAGATGGTTCTGTAGAAGTTGAAGGCCATAAGGGCAACGGGTCCCAGAAAGCCCTGAAAACCCTTAAAACCCAGAAGATGATGATGTCAGGCGACGAACCGGGCACCCCGGGCACCCCGGGCGGTGTCGCCGTGAAGGAGGAGGACGGCGGCAGCGACGGCGACGCGACGGTTGCGGGGGCGGCGGCGCTTTTTGTGCATTTGCGTTTCGGGTGGCGCTGAGCTTGTGTATTGTCCTTATATAGGTGTGTATAGGAAGTAGAGGTATTGTATTTATTTTATTTATTCTGGGCTCTTTCTTGCAGGAGTTGTTTACTCCGTCTTCTGACTTCTTAGACGATCACATCAACAACCATCCACCGACACACACACATATATATATATATATATATATATACACACACACACACACACACACACACACACACACACACACACACACACACACACACACACTAGATGACGCTGCAAGACTCATTACAACAACTCAGAACCCGTTGCTCAGAGCAAATCCATGGTGTATACAACAATGCTCCAATGTTTAGATATTTTAATCCAAATAATAGGTACAATAACATCCCGACAAGTGAAGAACAGGGGGACCCGTCACGTACAAGAACTATTGAAGGACATGTCGTCCATGTTGGTGAGACACTTGATGGGGTATTTAGTAACATGTCTGCCAAACCTTCAACTAATCCACATGTAATCACTGATCAATTACCGTCATATGATGAAGCCTCACACGATCCATCGCCACCATATTGGGAAACTAGTGTCATGTCAGAATTTGATGAGATTTATATCGATGGTATACCATGTGGTAACATTTTCAATTTCATTTGGAGTGCATTGGTTTCAATTTTGTTTCAATTTTTAGGTTTTATTATCACTTACTTATTACATACATCACATGCGGCCAAAAATGGATCTCAAGTTGGATTGGGTGTTACAATAATAAAATTGGGAGTATTATCATTACCAATAGATATATCAAAACATCAAATTGATTTAACTGCAGGTAGAATCGAACCTACGGACCCTTCGGCAATCGATGTAAGCTTACAGAATGATGTCGGCGATTCTCTCGATAATTATCATTCAGCTTTAAGTGATCATGGCGATTTCCAAGAATCATCTGCCACTTTACTTCAAGGCACTCCTTATCTCTCCTATTTCCTCTTTTTATTGGGAGGCACCATCACTTTGAAAGCAGTTTATGATTTCTATAAAGTTAAAAGATTAGAATATTCAATTATGCATCCTTTGTCTTCCGTTGTAAATTCAACAGAAGAAACTACCGATAACGACCATGGAAATAATCATCATGATGAGAATGGGGAGGATAACAATGAAAATATAGATATTTCAACTAGAGTTTGAACTATATATATTACGGTTTGCATTATATTATGATTACTTGGATCTCTTTTCTACTAATGATACATCCATATCATTCTTTTATTTAATTTTATTATGGGTTTAACAAAATATTTATATACATTGTCCAGAAATTTATACGCATATATTATATGGATCTTTACTCGCATGTATACAATAATCTACGCATATGAAGTGATTATTTTATTTTTGACAAACATACAAAAGTTTCTTCTTTTTTATATATATGTTTATTCTTAAATTTAATGCCTTTAGTTGAAACAGATCAACAAGGAAATACATCGATCATCCAAGAACTTGTAAAACTTTTTCATAAATTGTGAAAACAATACCACCACTCAAGATCAATCTACCCAATCTTGGAGTTGCACCTTTCCAAAATGCCATTAAACCTTCATCTTTGAAAATTTTAACAAAGCAATTCAATGTACTCGAATACTGTTTTGATGCATCTAATGATTGCATACGAGTTTTAACGGTATCAATTGGCATCGTTGTATAAACAGTCACAATACCCGCAAATGCACCAAGCAAGAAAGTCAATCCACTACTTAATGGTTTATCCCTTGGTGTATTACTCCAATCTTGTAATGCACCTTTAATTTTAGAATATGATCCTAATCTAACTGCTGAATTTGCACCTTGTCTCATTGCAACTGGAATTAACCCCGCGTATAAACCTTTAAATCCTAAATCCTTAATAAGACGAAAGGTACCCCTAAATCCGTCTTGATATTTTGGTTTCAAACTTTGTCTATCATCGATTTTACCAGTTTTGATGGCTTCTGCCGGTGTAACGGCCAAAACAGATTCTAATAAACCGGCACCTAATCCAGCTAATACACCCATTGGTCCACTCAATTTACCGTCTTTATCAGATAAAACTCTCTTGATTGCATCAAATCCTAAAAATCGTACTGACGCTTTGGCAGTATTACCAACAACAAATGCAGGACATCCAACATATAACGAACTGATACCTTGTGTACGTGCAACTGTATAGATTAAAACCAATGGGTTTCTTGACATTTTACTGCTTTTATCAACTAGTTGAAGACGAGTCTTGGCAAATTCAAATGGATATGTAACAACACCTTCAACTGCACCTGCAACACCACCTGCAATGAATGATTTAAAAGGATCGGGTTTCTTTGGAGCACCGTTACCGGAGTTGTTATTGTTGCTTTTATTGTTATTGGACATCTTATAACCTATAGATCTATTACTGTCCTCTATATTTTTCCCGTTCGGAGTGGGTTGTATTAACAGCCAACATCTTCCTTCTTCTTCTTAAATTTAAATCTCCAAACCTCCAATATGCAAAAAGGTCGAACCCCAAATTTTTCACTCATCCGCAATCCGCACCCGCTATACACACGTTTACGAAAAATTTACTCATGACATGCGCACTATGCACGATATTTCCGGTTTTGTGATTTCATGGTGTTTCATTTCTCATTTCTCATTCCCATTCACTTTTCTTTTAATTTTAATTTTAACTTTAATTTACATTTTTTCCCAGTTAATAATAACTAACAGTAACATAGTAACAAGATAATAATGACAATTATTATGGAAAAAAATAAATAAAAATTCAAGAAAAATTACTTAAATTACTGTCAGCGTTTCATCTAAACCCTTATCTTCATCATTTGCTGTGGTATTATCCTGCTCCAACGATTCATTACTAGACTCTGAATCAATTTCTCTATAATCATTTCCGAAATTTTCAAGATTTTTTTCATTAAGGTCATCTTCATAGTTACCATCAGATGCATGATTACAATCTGCTTCTGTTTTTGTTTCTTCATCATCATTATATTCTTCCTCCTCGTCTTCATCTGTGAAAACTTCATCGGATTGGATACCCTGAACAACTTCTCTAACTGCGTATCTTATCCATCTACGACGTCTTACATCACCACGACTGCGTTTTAATTTCCCCGTGGTAACACCCAATCCTGCAGTATATGCATTGACACCATTACCCATGACTACTAAATCATAAACCCATTTCGTTTCATCATCAATATCCAATACACTTTGTAAATAATTATTGACGACCCAATTATCAGGACACAAATCCAAATTCCAACCTTCTAAATCGACGCCTGTTGCCAATTGTTCAACTATAGTTCTATTTAACGTCAACGGATCGATTAAAATATTATGAAAATCATGACTTACTCTTCTTCTCAACAAATTTGAATCAGTATTATCTTCAATAATAAATTCTTGACCTTGGCTTCTGGTACGTTTATTTTGAGAGGATGAAGGAAAACTATCCTGTCGATGATGATTTTTCTTAAACTTTTTAAGATATTTTTGATATTTCTTCTTCTCCTTCATAATCCTCTTTTTCTCATAATCAAACAATAATAGAGTCCTGTTAGTTGGACGCCCCTTTTTAAGATTAGCACTAGATGCACTACTATTATTGGTTTTACTATTCATTGAAGTATTATTAAACTTATTGCTTTTTGTGTTTTCCTTGGTATTCATGGTTTTGTCCTTATTGTTATTATCATTATTATTATTATTATTATTATTATTATTATTACTATTATTATTATTATTGTTGTTGTTGTTGTTATTGGTATTATCATTACTATCATTACTATCATTACTGGATGCCATAGATGATGCAATATTTTGATTCTGAAAGTTGTTTAAATCATTCAAATCATTCGAATCTTCATTTATTAAGTCTGAAGTATTAATAAATTTCCAACCATCTGGAGCAACAATACTTTCTAAAGTTGAGGTTCCTGCTATTGGTAAATTATTTAAACGGATATGACTATTTGGGGGATAAATATCTTTTGAATAACAACAAAATTGCCAAGCTTTCAAATCATCATTAAAATATTGTAATTCAAAAATTTCAATTTGTCTAACCTCCATCTCATCTAGTTTCAAATCTAAATCGTTAATTATTTTTGATTCACAACTATTTATTAAACTCATTGTTTTCAATCTTAATTCCTCACTATAAAAAGTTTCTAAAATTTTTATTCTATTAGCTGGATGTAAAGAAACCATTAAAACCCAAGAGAAAATCACAAGTGCCAATTTAATCAATGGCAAACATAAAATGATGAATTTCATGCCAAAAGTTTCAATAATTAAACCAACTGTTAGTAAAGAAATGAAAATGAACCAAGTTAACATTTCATCACGGAAATAAAATAATTTCCAACACCAAGAATTTATGAAATCCCATGAATTAACATAGAGCAACATATGGTTTTGTAAATCTGTAACATTGAGTAAAAATTCTCTTGAAAATTCATTGACTGGTTTAGCTAATTCATCCTCCCAATCATCTACACTATTATCAGTATTTGGATTTTGAATCATATAACCTGGAATTATAATTTCAAAACAAATATAAAATAGGGGTAATGTTAAGAAATTTATTGGTTTTAAAATACATAAAGTTAAAAACAACATACCAGTTATTGTAACTATTGGATTCTTCCAATTGATGAAATTGATAATTAAATCTATGGTTTCAAAGGGAATTGATAATCTTTGAAGCAATAAAATGGCATTTCTTGACATTATTTGAATACTCAGTTGAGGTCTAGATTTTTGCATTTCTATTCGACTCAATACACGATCAAGTTCTCTTTTACTTGAAGTGGTCGTTGTTGGAATTGCCATTGATATGATTCTTTCCATGAATTTATCAGCATAGCTACTACCGGGTGTTTCTGAAGGGGGTGTCGTTATGTCATTGTTTGAGAAAGCGGACTTTGATTTGAACATTTTATTTGCCGACAATACTGTTCCATTGCTAATGGCGGTTGTCTCCGCTGAGGAAGTTGACTTGGAATGGCCCATAATTGAGGGAGAAACTGAGTCTTTACTTCCTCTTCTTTGTTTACCTTTGACTTTGTTTTCAGAGAAGAATTCGTCGAACATTGAAGATGACGTAGTGTTTGATTTGTTTGCTTTGTCCGTTTTGCCCTCCTTGACGTCTCCGGAAATTTGGTGCTGCCACGAATCCCACAATCTATTTCCCAAGTCCATTGAAGAGAATAATTTCTCTCTCTTGTTGTTCTTCTTGTTACAACATTTACAAACACAGTTCCTCTGTGCTCTGTACTATGTACCTTGCATATTGCGTACTGTACTGCTGGCTAGTAGCTAGCCCACCGCCCACCGCAACACGGCGCCGACACCGCCACGTGCACCGCCACAAGCACCAAACGACGCCAGAGACGCCAGCGACGCGACGCATACCGCCGCCTCGAACCGCAGCCGCTCCCCGCGCACCCGCAGAACGGCTGAGCCTCCCTCCACAGGTTGCTGCACCGCCACTCCTAGCCACCGCAGCATCCGCCGCTCCAGCCACTCGCATCTGATTCCTTCCCCGGGCACTCCGCCAAAGTGGAGTCCTCTCCGGCCGATAGTGGTACTGATAGTGGTACCGATAGTGGTACCGATACCCTCGTTGCCGTCATCGTCAGCATTAGAACCTTCACATTCATCACAGCAGAACGCATGATCCCAATCCACAAGATCGGCTTTGTTACCAATAACTAAAAACGGTAGTTTGTCATGTTCATTGTTAAATTTCATCAATTCCCAAATCTTATTTCTACTCTCATTAAGTGTTAATGAATCACTCAAATCAATAACGTAAATGATGCAATCGCTTTTCTTATTGGTCATCTGTTTCTCCCATAAATGTGAGTTCTTAATTTGTCCACTTAAATCGTACATTTTAACAACAATCTTATCTTTTCTATCCTCAATGTGTTGTAATAATGGACTCGCTTCACTGTATTCCGTATTGACACTCTTGAAGCTTTTAATACTTTTAGTCGATTGATGATTATTCTTTAATATACCTTTAGGATAACTGTCATTATTATTATTATTGTTGTTGTTGTTGTTGTTATTATGTGTATTATTATTTCCTACACCTCTCATTGATCGTATGTAATTTCCAAGTATATCGAAATTAGTATTGTGTTTATCAACCCCATCATTTTCTCCTTCTACTTCCCTTTCTTCTTCTACTGGGACATTATTCTCGTCTTCATCTAATATATTTCCACCTCCAATATTAAAATTGATCAAATAAAAATCCTTGTTTAATTGGTCACTAGTTAATATAATTGTAGAAACTTTCGTACTCATTGTAGGAACGGTATCCCTAGAAATGGAAACACTATCACTTTCAATCCCATCCTCTTTCCCCACTCCTTTAATCAATTCAACAAGTGTACTCTTCCCGGAATTTTTCATTCCAATAATTGAAATCTTAATTTCATAATAATTTCCATAGTTTTTGACATAATTTATTATTAAACTACCCTGTCTCTTAACCCAACCAATTATCTCATGCACGCAATAACAGCATGAGCTCCAATTCATGCACAACCAGTTTTCTCTTTCAAAATCATCGACAATCATTGTTTTATTTTAAATGTATAGATACACGTATGCATGCATATATAGATTATATATGTTAACTAATGAAATACTCAGGATATCCCATCTCTGAAATCCAAAACATGTACATGTTGCTTTTGAGACTAATGCATAAAAATACTCTTTTTGCAGTCCTCACCTTTCACAGCACAAAATTACCTAAGCTTCTTCGCATGCGCAACAAAAATTGGAAAATATAATGATTCGAAAATCGAAAATCGAAAATCATACTAAAGACAAAAAAAATAACAAAAGGCTTCTTCACAATTTACAATTATATATATATATATATATATAAAACAGGAAAATTGTTCTTGGAACAATATAAATAAATATATCATTTTTTACGAAACAACCCACCAAAAAACGACTTCTTCTTCTTCGTCTTTTTATCTCCACTACCACCATTTATCGGTGAATCAAGAGTAGAACCTATAGAACCGGTAGACTTAATGACAGTCAATGTTGGGGATGGACTCTTCTTGCCTGCTTTTGAAGAAGAAGAAGATGATGATACCAATGTTGACGTTGATGGTGCCTCAATATTAATCTTTGGAGTTTTGATACCCCCAGCACCTTTTATTCTATTAAGTTTTTCCCTCTCCTTAATTTGCTTCTCCTTTTGAAATCTTTTCAATTTTTTATCAAAATCATCCTCCTGAACAACCGTCTCACTAACCATACTTTTCCTTCTTTGTAATTGTTCTGCCGCTCCCGTTATTGTACGAACTAACTTATTTTGTTCATCGCCTTGTTTGGCAGATTCGGCCAAGGCAATGCCGGTTCTAATATAACAGTCTGATGCAATAGTCAATAAATGTTTAAATGAATCTTTATTTAATGGTTCACTTTCAAATTTAGCTGTTTCTTTGAAAATCCTAATCTCCGCTTCCAAATTCATCCTATTCAATTTAAATTTTGGAGTTTCTTTATTCTTCACAACAAATGCAGGCGGATTCGTCGAATCAACAGAGTCGTCATCGTATTCACTATTAGTTCTGCGTCTTCCAAATTCACTGTCGGTATCACTATCGATAGCATTTTCACTATCACTATCACTAACATTTTCATCATCGCTACCACTTTTATCATTATCGGCATCACTACCACTATTTATATCATTCTCTTCTGGAAGTGTCAATTTCTCAGTATTAATAAATGAACTTTTCCTACTCTTTGATGCACTTTCAATTTCCTTTACCGCACTAGCATCTGCATATTCACTAGATTTTATATAATCTTTTTGATCATCTAGACTGTAAATTCCAACATTATCTAACTGTTCCAAAACTTGGTCATTCTCATGATAACTATTTGGTGTATCCTTGGTAATATATTTCATTCGTCTATCTAATGCCTTAAATAACTTTGTTTCAAATAATCCCATATTTGAAGGTGAAACAATAATCGTTGGAACTGGTGATGTTTTAACAATTTTATCCGATAATCTTCTAGTTGACCATGATTTAGTTGGTGCAGTCACACCCGGTTTTGAACCAACAATAACTAAAGAGGGTTGATATAATTCAAACATATCTTGGAAAACATCCCTCGTGGAACCAATTGCTAACTCAACAGTTATTTTCACAACTCTATCAGGATTCATGACAGCCATTGCATATTTCATTATATTTTCAGTCACCGCCTGTGCATATTCTGGTGAATTTCTGACAATATTCTCAGTTAAATGGTTAGATATGACATAAGTGCTACTGGCTCTTCTCTTAAATCGCTCTAATGAACGACCCGGATTTTTAATTGCAGATACAATAACAAAAGTATCGCCATCCTCTAATAATTGATTTGATGCCCAGTCGATACCAACCCAGGTATGTCTCCTACCACTTATGTAACACATTATAACTCTATTGTGTAATTTAGGTACCAATGATTTTAATCTGCCAGCGTACATATCATCGAATGATTTATGTGTTCTAGTTAAAGTACTGGCATCGTGGGTAATAATTGGGCTTGTTGGGTATTTAGCTGAAAAAATGTTTTTCATATTTTCATCCCCATCGGGTACCATATCATATTGTGATGCAGATAACGAAGGAAGTGGTGATCTAGCTCTAGGGCTTAGACTACGACTTGGAGATTTCGATGAAGTTCTTTTTGATGCTGTTGGTAAAGACATTTTATTCCTTCCACGATTTATCAAATCGTCATTTGACATGAAATTTACCCTTCTCGCAGGTGATAATTCTCTCTCTAGATTATCCCTAGCATCATCACCATTATCACTTTCATCACTACTGAAAGGATGTCTATCGGGGATATCATTTTCGTCAAAAAATTTAAGGTTGACGGTATCAAAACTGACAGAATTTGAAAAATGAGAATCAATTTCAGATAACTTATTGCCACGTTTTGATAAGATCGATTTGATTTTAATATTTTTTCTACCTCTACTTGAAGATCTCATTGCTGTATGTGTTGTTGTATGAGAATTTGCTAATTGATTTGAATCAGAATGACCATTTGTTTTATCGTCGGTTGGACATTTTATACACTGACCTGCAATTTCTTCGATAACATCATCGGGTGTACGTGGTTTTAATTTTGTAGGCACGTGTACACTCAAATGAACTTTATGATAGGGATAAATTTTTGTATCTGACTGTGATTTATTAACAAATGATGTATTCTTGAAAGATACTGCACCGGTCTGTGATTTAACCTTCGATAATCCAGCATATTCTGGTGGGGTGTTCCCCCATGATAAAGTCATATGCAGAGGATTCCCTGTGTTTGAATTACCACCGGTTGAGTACGCAGTCATTGGACTAAGGTTGCCATCTCTAGTTGTCCGTTTCAGGGAGAAATAATCCTCCACAGCCATATTTCTGCTCATTGTGTTGCTGTATTGTTCTGGTTTATTGCGTATAATATGTTCTATATGTACAGTTATGTGTGTACAACGGTGTTCTTCCCTAAGTCGAGCAGACAGCCAATTCAGCCAATTCAGAAGTGCAACCGTCCCATTTCCATTCCTTAGCCTCTAGGCATTTGGCAGCGCATGCGCCGCGCTATCTAATCAGTATCTCCCCACAATAGGCAGCAAGCTTTAAGGGGGGGGAGCGATTTAAGGGTTTGTAAACAAAGAGCAAGATGAGTTCAGGGTTTAGGGTTACCCACCAGAACATACTTAACATTAGGATTAGTTGTCAATTATATAGGAGAGGATTAAATATATAGTTAGTTAGTGGATACATTAAAGGAATGATCACTTATCCTTGACTGTTTACAGCTAATTCCATAATCAACCTCGTGGAAAGATGAAGGAATGGATATGCACTGAATGATGAAACAAGTTCTTCATCCGTTGAGCTACTACTTGAACTTGGATTTGCACCATTCTTGCTTTCCCATCCATCAAATTTGAAATCAACTAAATAATTATTAGGCTCTAATTGAAATAATTGAATTTGCATCTTCATCATGTCAGGAATGTTGTTATAATTATTATCAACGTTGCTTGATTCCTTTGGTGCATATCTCCATCTAACTTTAATAGTCCATAATTCTTCTTCTGATGGTCTTTGCCATTCTGCTCCCAAATTCTTAAGTGCACGATAGATTTCTCCCATGACATCAAGTGGGTAAGATCTTGACCTTATACCAAAATGCCATCTAGTCTTAGATTTTTTTTGAACAACTGGTTGTATGTGTGCTAATTCAGGATATGATTGAATCATATAGGCCTTGTGAATTTGAGGCAAAGATGATGGTAGGATTGCAATTGTAGAATTTGGAGTCGTGTTTAAAACAGGCTGTTGACCTTCAACACCTGCGGCTGTTCTCCATTGTTGATTTTCTTGCTTTTGTTGGAATAGCTGTTGTTGCTGTAAATGCTGTTGATGGTGATGTTGTTGTTGTTGCTGATATTGTATCTGTTCTTGTTGATATTGTTGATTTGAGATCTTCTGATTTTCCGATCTTTCCTTTTTCAGAGAATCCACCAATGCGATATTTTTACTCATTAATTCATAACTATCTAAAATTTCCTCAGTTTCTGGCGTTTTGCCTATTTTGATTGCTTCAATGATTTCATCTTTACTATAACCCATTGTTGAAGATAATGCCAATATGACATCATCATCCATATTGTCAGCTGTTAAAACCTTATTTTCAATTAAACTATTGGCTTGGTTTAAATATTCGGGTAAACCAACTTTAAACCATTCATCTTGCATAATTTCGTGAATTGTGATTCTATTCAACGGATTAACAACCAACATTCTAGTTAATAAATTCTTGGAACCTGATGATAAATCATGAGGTAAGGTATAAACACCATTACTAATTTTTTTGAATAAGGCTGGAATTGATTCATCATCAAATGGCAATCTTCCACATAGCATAACATACAAAATAACACCACAACTCCAAACATCGACTTCTGGACCCGCATATAGTTTACCTGAGATAACTTCTGGAGCGGCATAATTTGGGGAACCACAACTCGTTTTCAAGAAATTACCATCACTCATAATATTAGATAAACCGAAATCTGCTATCTTGATGTTTAATTGATCATCCAATAATAAGTTTTCAGGTTTTAAATCACGATGAACAATCTTATGTCCATGGCAATAATCAACTGCTGCAATTATTTGTTGGAAAAAGCGTCTAGCTTGATCATCCTTCATACGGCCATTTTGAACGATATATTCAAACAATTCTTTACCCGCATATTCTATCACCATAATAATTTCTTCTTTAGATTTGATGACATCGTACAATTTAATAATATGAGGATGATTTAACAGGCGTAAATAGGAAATTTCACGTTCGATTCTACCTTGCATATCAGATTTCGCCAATGTTTTTCTGTTGATAATTTTCAAGGCAACCCTTTGGCCAGTTGTTGTGTGGTATGCCAATTTGACTTTACCAAAGGAACCTTCACCTAAAGTTTTCACAATTTGATATTTACCTATTCTATTTGATTCCTTCTGTGAGTCATTGTTGTGATGGTGATGATGATGATGGTGTTGCTGTTGCTGTTGCTGTTGCTGTTGTTCATGGGTCTGTTGACCACTTGCGTTTTGTTGCTCTTGCTGTTGTGTCTGATCCATGGATGTGCTTGTGTTCAGTTGTCTTGGCCTTGTGTGTCTCCTCTGTGCCCCCTTCCCAGCCCCTATATCTTGTCCCGTGCTCTCTTCCTGCATTCAACCTCCACCTCCTCTTCCATCGACAATTCCCCACCAACTGTGCACGGTGCGCCAGTCGCCCGTCGCCCGTCGCCAGTCGCACGTCGCCAGTCGCACGTCGCCAGTCGCACGTCGCACGTCGCACGTCGCCCGCCCCAATTGCCTCTCCGCGGAATCCGGAACCACCACCTGAGCCATTTAATTTGCACCATATAAGGAATAAGAAAGGGCTTTACCGGCTCTACAATCCATAATCCACACTTTACTCCTTACTCTTTACATCAAAGTCAAACGTCAGGCAACAGATGTTTTTTTTCCTCATTTCATCTTCTATTTCCGATCCTCTCTACGTCTATTGTACCTCAACACTCTGTCGGGTGTTCTTTAAATAGTGTGGGAAAAAATACTTCCTCCTTCCGATCTCTTTCTCTTCCTTGGATGTATATATATATAGTGTTCTTTTTATATCTTGCCTATTTTTGCATCGAATCAATTGACCTTAATGAACTCCATCAAAAATTTTAAAACTTTGAAAGCAGTACCCTACTCATTACCATACAAGGGATCTTTACAAAGATCCATTGTTAGAACTTATTCGACAACAAATTCCACAAAACCGGAATCTATTGCTGAACAAGCTGCACCTGCTTCGCCTCAAAAAGAGGAAAGCTCAAATGCTATTCTTTTCAAATGGAGTGTTCCTTTTATCATTTTCATCGGTGCCGGTATCTATGCACTGAAGGATGATGATCCAATGACTGAAGCCAAAAACCTGAAGAAGGAATTGGCTTCAGAGGCGGCTCATGAAGCAGCTGATGCCACCGCCTTTGAAGCGTCAAGAGATTAATTTATGTAGTTTTCGTTCCTTAGCAAAGCTCCATATATATCTTAAGAGTATATATATATATATATAACCCCCTATTTATTAAATAAATTTATTTCGAATTGAATTCAATATTAAATTAAATTAAAAATTTGTTATTAGAAATTATAAAAATACACATCTTTAGATTAATAGTCAATTAACTAACGAGTTCTGATTATACCTGCAGCCATTAAAATTAAAATCTTCTTATACACTTCCGGATTCTTCATGTGTTCTTGTAAGGCTGCTGGATTACCCTGTGCTTGTTGTAAAATGGTATTCATCACAGGATCTTGTAAAATTTCAACAACTTCAGGATCCTGTTGGAATCTAGCAACAGATTGATCATATGTTTCTCCCTCTAATGGTGCAAATCTTTGACTTAATGCCTTCTGTAACAATTGCTCAATTTCTCTTAATTGAGTTGGATTATTACCATTCTTAGCTTCAGCATCTTTGGCATCATTTAATGTATCAATACATCCCTTATACTCCTTCATGGCCATTTGTGCATTCGCCTTCCTAACATATGCTCTAATAAATGATGGATCTATTTTAATTGCAGCATCACAATCCCTAATAGCATCCGGAAATGACATCAATTTAGCCAAAGCAGCTGCTCGATTTGAAAAACCTCTTACATCAGTTGGGTCTCTCTTGATCATCTCAGTATATGCCTTGACGGCATTTGGCCAATCACCCTTAGTAAAATACTCTTTACCTTCAATTCTTGCTTCTTCGGCCTTATCCTTATCAACATATGAATCAGATTCCCTTTTCTTTAATTCCTTTTCCGCATTTCTTAATTTATTTAATGTATCTGCAGTTCTATGTTCAGTCAATGATTTTTCAAAATATGTAATTGCAGTCTTCAAATCATCCTTCTTCAAATAACAATTACCAATTCTGGCTAATGATTTGGCAATTAATGTATAATTGGCCCTCATTTCTCTACCCTCTTCAACAGCCTTCTCACAGGTTTTGATTGCAGTGTCATAATCACCCTCTTCAAATTCAGCTGCTGCTCTGTTGTTCAAATAGGTAATATCTTTGTATGTCTCCCATGCCTTGTTGTATAATTCAATAGCATCCTCAAATTTCTTAGATTTATATAATGCATTTGCTTCTGCCTTATATTTGTCAGCTTCTTCCTTTTCTGATGGGGTTTCAGCTTTAGGTTCTTCTTTCTTGATCTCCTTTGGTTCTTCCTTCTTTGGTTCATTGACTTCAGTGGCTTTTGGAGTCGCATCAGCTGCTCTTGCTGTTGGAGGAGCACCAGTTGGTATGTCAAGGCCTAATATTGCGGTAATAACAGTCATTAATCTTGGGTCGGTCATTATATCAGCACTAATTGACTGAGGATTGGTTTGCATTTTTTGAACTTTTTCAACTAACGTAGGATCTTTCATCAAATCGGCAGTTTTAGGATTAGCCTTTAATTTATTAATTAATTGAGGATCGGTGAATTTGCTAAACATTGCATCCATACCAGCACCAGGATCATTATTGGCTAAAGCGGCTTTCGCAGAGGACAAACCTTCCTTGGCCATTGCATTAGTCGGTTCAAATTCCAATGCTTTGTTATATGCATTGATGGCTTCATCATAATTGGATAAACCAAATTCTGCTGCACCAACTCTGTTGTAACCTTTAGCCCAGGTTGGGTTGATCTTAACACATTCTTGTGCATCCTTCAAAGCATCTTCATACTCATGCAATGATGAATAACAAGCTGATCTGTTAGAATATAAAACGTGATTTGGAGTTTCAGATGCCTTAATTGCATCAGTGAAATGTTGTATTGCTTCGGCAAAATTCTTTTGACGGAAAGCGTCATTACCCTTTTGTTTAAATTCTTCAGCGGACATTGTAATTGTTTTTATTTGTAACCTCGTTGTTCTATCAGAAGAATCTCTTTCAAAAGACGATTCTATAACCACCCGTACAAGACTGTGAAGAGACTCGTTGATCTTTATAGCCAGCGCCCAGCGCCCACTCGCCACTCGACAGAGAAGAGAAACCCCAGCAGAAGCTTCTCGAAGCGCAGACTCTCTTTTCCCACTTTTCCAGCCCGCTTACATCAGCAGCGGCACAGCCGAAAAACGGTTTTCTTTTTTCACGAATTTGATAATTTTTCAAATTTCACTGTTCGCTTTTCACTTTCATCTTTTACTTCGAAGATTGATATAAAGTTAATATCTTGTAGCCAGTCTTTCTCCAAGATAAAGTCACTAATTATTTCAAATGAGTAGTTTTGATGAATTTACTGTTAAGTTTTCACAATGGGTAAGTGAAAATTTTTCCACAGTTTCACCTAAATTCGAAATCAAAGATTTGAGAGATAACGATCAAGGTCGAGGATTGATTGCAACTGAAGACATTGCCAAAAACGAAGTTATTTTTGAATTATCAAGGGATGTAATTCTTAACATTAATTCAGCATCAATTACACAATTAAGTCCAGAAAACAAAAAAATATTAAATTCATTGAACCAATGGCAGGCATTGATTATCTGCGTTGCTTATGAATGGTATATTGGTGACAAATCAAAATTTATCAATTATCTTAACGTATTACCATTGAACCAATCAGATTACAGTAGTCTAATGTTTTGGACTGATGAAGAGCTACAATACTTAAAACCTTCTAGTGTCTTAGACAGAATTGGTAAAAGTTCTGCTGAAGAAATGTATTCTCTACTAGTTGCTGATATAATTCCAAATCATTTAAAATGTCAAGAATTGGCAGACTTTTTGACCTTAGAAAGATTCCATGTTGTTGCGAGTTTGATTATGAGTTATTCCTTTGACGTAGATCACCCTTCTGCAATGCATGGAGATGAGAATAAGGAAGATGAGAATAAGGAAGAGGAAAACAATGGAAAATACGAAAATGTTGAAGATAGCGATGATGACAGTGATGGGGACAACGAAATTCACGAAGATTCGGGGTTTAATCATGAGGTTGATCATAACCATGAAAGTCATGAAAACTGTTCTCATGACCATGCTAATGATGATGATGAAGAAGACGAATTAGAAAATGAAGATCCAGTCTCGGCTGATACTTATCTGAAGTCATTGGTTCCATTAGCAGACACTCTTAATTCAAACACTTTGTTGGTCAACGCAACACTAAAATATGAAAAAACAAAATTGGTGATGATTGCCGATAAACCAATCAAAAAGGGTGAACAAATTTTTAATATATATGGGGAATTACCAAACTCGGAAATTTTATGTAAATACGGCTTTGTTGAATTACCATCTTCCAAATTCGAATTTGGAGAATTGCCCCAATCATGTATTAAAAAATATTTTGAAAAACTCTACCTGCAGAAATTTAAATTTTTGAAAGAAGTTCAAGTGGAAAAATTAATTGAGTTTTTCTTTCAAACACTAGAGGAATCAGAATATCTAATTATTAATATGGCGGATGAAACAGAAGCCGGTATTGTTTTAGACAAATATGAAATTTATTCAAAAGGTGAAGTTTTACCTGAATTATTGCTATTAATTTTGATACTTACTGCCATTTTCAAATCTGCTGAAACTGATGAAAAATGGTTTAAAAAGATGGTTAGAAGTATAGAAAGAAAACCTTCGGCTGAAATTTTAGCTTTTACTAACAGAAGTATATTAAAATGTCATCAATTATTAACAAATAACGGTTCATTGACAAAGTCTACGGTTGATAATTTAAAGGAAATTTTGAAAATTAGAATAAGTGAATATCCAACTCATATCACTGATGGTAGCTATAAATTGCCCGAAGTTTATAAAAATTTTACTCGAAAAGAGTTAGCAGATGTTGTTCTATTTGATGAAGTTGGATGTTTTAACGATACTATTAATGGAAAATTCCCTCCTAAAAAAAATAAAAAACCTATATTTACAATAATTAATGATGACAAGTTATTGAAAAATTTATTAAAAAGAAAATTAGAAGAAGAAGAAAGATCGGTCAAAAAACAGAAGAAAATATAACTGCTTTTAATGTAAATAATATACTGAATTTTCTTTAGATATATGTATAGAGAATAAATTATATGTACAATTGGCTTATAAAAGAGAATAATTTTGTTAAAAAATAAAAACATTAAATATTAGAAAGAAGTGAAAAGTTTTAAAATCATGCAATATTTTTCATCAGATATTCGAATGCAGAAAAGAATATCATAGTGACACCAACAGATCTAGTTATGGATGGGCCGAATCCTCTATACATTTCCTTTGTTGGGAATTGTAATTTTCTAGGCTCTATTTCCAATTTGGGCAACCCCATCTTCATTCTAATTATGTTGCCCAAAATATCTCTCTGATATCTTGATTTTACTGTATCTAATGGATAAACTGTTGCCCAGGCTAAGCAACCAGCTAATGCGCCCGATAATGGAACACATAAAGCATCAATTCTGGGTTTCATTTTTTCACTAAAGTAATCACTTTCTTTATTCTTTTGTTGTAATAACAGTTTAACAGTTTCATAAACACTGTAGAAAAAACCAGCACTGAGTGAATCC
This sequence comes from Pichia thaimueangensis, assembly GCA_030569635.1. Classification (NCBI taxonomy): domain Eukaryota; kingdom Fungi; phylum Ascomycota; class Pichiomycetes; order Pichiales; family Pichiaceae; genus Pichia; species Pichia thaimueangensis. Next base: position 19,016 of record JAJMLM010000254.1, read on the forward strand.
CTAACGATGTGATATCTATAACCTGAATAAAGCCCCATCCAACCTTCATAATGAACTATATTACGAGCCACATCAAAAACCTTCGTTGGTAATACAGATGATTTTAGGTTCGCCTTTGTATCTCGATTCACAACAACAACAATTTGTTGGAAAATCTTGGTCAATTCAAATGGGCATGCAAATAATGAAATCATACTACCTGCAACTATACCAGATAAGAAAGAAACTGGAAAATTGGTTACAAACCTTTGAGTGTTGGTACTTGTTATAAAATCAAATTCAAAACTTGGCAAAATATTAGCAACGTAGGGTTTGGAATCGGTATAAATGGCAACTGTCATTGATCTTGACATCGAAGTGGAGATTAAAGGTGCAACAATACCTCTGAATAAACCTCGTACACCTTCTGTTTTGACAGTTGTTTTCAAGCAGTCTAGCGCACTATTATATGAATGAGTCTGCATTCTAGTTTTTATAGAATCTAACGGAAAACCTGCAGTTGTGGAAAGCATCGATGAAGCATAGGAAAGTATACCTACTTTATAGGGTTCCAATAATGGAGGCATTGTAAATAAAGGATTCTTATATTCTATATCCCCTGTGATGGCAGGAATCATACTGGGTTTCTTTTCTACCGCCATTGTTGATGAGGTATCTAGATTATTTTGTAACTATCGTATAATGTAAATAATGTAAATAATATATATTCTATGATCTAAACTTCAAACCCCAGATATTACCACCACTACACACCAATCACCGATTATTGAGATAATCATCGAATACCCGTGAATTTTTCAGTGCTCGAATTTTCCCCTCTATAGTATATGAGTCAAACCATTCACCGGCAACGGAGTCATACCAATCGCCTACAGGACAAAGAGTTTTGCGGAAGGCATGGATGGCGTGGTTGATTACACAGATCATTTTATATTCCTCCCATGGCGATATATCAAAGCATAACTAAGATTAGAGTATACATCAAGTATCATTAAATAATAAAAGAACAGAAATAAGAAATAAGAAATTCTGAAAAAAAAATTAAATTCATTCTATACAAATTAAAAAAGTAATCAACACTTTCTAATGAGAAGCAAAATATTCTTCCTCGACTTCCGCAATGGCTTTAACTAACGCATCTACTATAACATCAGCTTCCTTATGGGTGATAATATATGCAGGTGCTAAACTGATATGATCACCTAATGGAATAATATTACCTTCAGCATCTTTAGTTGATCCAACAGTACCTTGTAATGCCATTGAAGTGATACCATATTTGAGAGCCTTGTCTTGAACTTTGTAACAGAAGCCATATTGTGGTTCTAAGTGTTCCTTTGTCTTTGGGTCACAAAATTCAACAGAGAAAAATAATGGTAAACCTCTTATGTCACCAACAACTCTTGAATTTTTAGTTTTTTCTGCGATTTGTTCCATCATGTATTTACCAACTTTACCACCCTTTGCTGGAATATCATTGGCAATAAGTTTTTGTTGAACTGCTAAACCAACCTTACAGTTGAATTCATGACAATGGTATGTTTGTGCTCCACTGACTTTATTAGAACCTGCAACAATTGCATTCTTAACCTTTGGTGAAATTAAAACACCAGCTAATGTGACATAACCTGAACCGATGGTCTTACCAACAGTCATAAGATCTGGACCATTACCTTCTTTCATAAAAGATTCATAACAATGGTATTTACCGTTTCTACCTAAACCAACCATGACTTCATCAAGAACAAGTAATGCACCGTATTTTTCACATATTGCCTTTGCACCGTCTAAGTAACCCTTTGGTGGTGGAACTGTACCAAAACTTGAACCACCAACGGTTTCGAAAAAAACACCTGCAACAGTTGTTGGATCAACTTCAATGAATTTAGCTTCTAATTCCTTTAATAATTGATTAGTATAATCTTCTTCAGTCATACCATCCTTAATGCCCCTATATGGATAACATGCGGAAACCTTAGGAGTTTGATCATCGGATAAAAGAATATCCTTGAATTCAACTTTTCTTATACCATCACCTAATGATAATGACCCAATTGTGAAACCATGATATGAATTGAATCTTGAAATGAACTTATATCTCTTGGAGTCTCCTTTTTCCAAATGATATTGCTTGACAATTTTCATTGCGTTTTCATTAGCTTCAGAACCTGAACCAACCCATAAACATGAATCAAAATGACCTTCCGGTGAGTTTTTGATGATAAATTCGGATAACTCTTCAGAAGCGTGATTACCTAAATAATAACCAAATGCATAATTAGATGTCTTCGCTGCTTCACACATTGCTTCAACAATATCTGGATCTTGATGGCCGAGAGACCCAACAGCTGCACCAGTCATAGCGTCAATGATGGTTCTTTCATCTCCAGTTTGTGGATCTTTGACGGTGATGTACATACCATCTGCTCTTTCTAAAATTGGAGTCTTCTTAGAAATAGTACTTTGGAAAACATGAGATTCTTGTGACATTTTGTTTTAGCGTTAAAATATTTATATGAGTTGTATGTATTAATTTTTGAAGAAGAATTATGGAGAAAAAACAAACTAAATACAACATATGATGGATTTGATGTAAATTGCAAATATGGGGAATCCAGGCTGTTATTTATACATTTGAAATTGTAGTCATCTTAAGACAACAGCCTATATATGAATAAGAGCCTGATAAAGAGTATGTACGAAATATTATATAAGATCAACCTCAAGTCTCAACCTTCCTAAAAAAGAAGGTGCAGACGAATATATCATACCAACATATAACTCCATGACTTCAGAAGGGATTCGCTTATCAATTAGGTTGTATGAGCCTCTATTGGAAACATGGGTTGATCGTTGATCCAAATTTATGTTACTATAGAATAAATTATCTCGTAAGTTCCCCCTTCTGCCTTTGGTCTCCGCCTGCACCTTCCTAGTACGGCAGTTGGCGTTCAATTTATACTACTGTGTTGACCTTCCTATTTCAGCGCCGAGGAAATTTACTATTTGCTCATTTTGAGATTAAATATAATTCGAAATTAAAGAATAAAGAATAAAAAAATTATTATGCATTAATGCTATCAAAAAAAAATATTCACATTAAAAAGTTTTACATCTCTATGGCATCGGTAAATGTGAGAATGTCCTTAAAACGTAAACCGTTAGCCTTTATATCACCTTCACTTTCCAAATATTTCAAATCTTGATCAAATTCATCGGTCTCGTTAGCAAGATTTCCGGTGCTTATATCTACCGGAAAATCATTGGAGCCCCTCAGTAAATTCTCATCAGTATCATCTTTAGATGCAACTAAAATTAACCCTTTAGATCTAATCGATTTAACGACTGCTGGGGATAAGTTTAATATTCTTTCGGGAACAGTAATTCCTAGTAAATTGTTGGCACACGCATAATTTATAGCCAATTTAATTGATCTTGTTAACTTATCATCATAATCCAACGAATTAACATATTCTGTTGAATCTTTATTGATAGAATCAATATTATCAATCGAAATTTTGTTTTTATCAACTTTAAATTTATACGATTTGCTTATTTCATTATCGGACTTTATGTTTTTCTTCAATCCATTCGATGTACATTCGAAAAATTCTTTATTGTTTTTATTGTACTTAATACCATTGAGATTATAAAACACGGGATAATTAGGTTGTTTCCAATTCAAAATTGTACAAACATGTGGATTATTAGATGATAAAACTAGCTGTCTGCTAGAATTGAATGCATCTGTATTCCGTAATTTTCTTACATGAGTAAAGATATCTGTTAGGATGGAGTCAATGAAATTATTCAAATTATTATTAGATTGCATACAAGTCTTGCTTGTTAATTGGTTAGTATCATTTTCCCAACTTTCTACTTTCTCCTTATTATTTGAGATAAATACAAATTCCTTCAAATCAAAATTTTCTAACTCATATGTTGATGGGTAAAAAATTTCCAAATTAAGGGAGATTTTACGATCAACCAAATCCAAGAATTCATCTAATGGTAAATATACAGATGACATAATATCATGAAAAATGGACTTCAATTCATCTTGACTGGAACTTCTCAATTTTTCTCTGATGGACTGCAAAGTCGCAGGATCTTTATAAACAATTGAACTCAATTGTTTGAAGTTGAATAATGAAATAGGTAAATATACGCCATTAACAATACTAACCAAAAATTGAGGACAAACAACAGGGGTACCATCATGCAATAAGCAGATATGGACAACATAATATTCCCCGTTAAGAGAAGAGCTTGTAACAAAAGAAATCAATTTAACTTCTTTCTTCTTTTGTTGCTGTTCTTCATCAGATGCAGATGAAAGCTTCCAATATGTATCATACATAGATATTTCTAATGGTTTACCAGAATATGGATAAATCATTTCATAATTGAATCTTAGTGAACCAATTGTTCTTAATCGTACATCTAACAATGGTAATTCTAGGTCACCTGCATTCTTAATTCCTAAACCTGGATAATGAGCTTTCAAAATGGAGGAAGTTAAAGTTGTCTTTGCCAATAATCTTGTACCAAATGTGGGGAATAACTCAAAGTCAATTTCAAAGGAGTCATCGTCAATGGAATTCAATTGGAAAGTTATCACTTTTTCGTTATCCAAAACGGGCAACATAATATTTCTTGGAATTAAATCGTTATTACTGATGGTAATTCTACCTGGAATAGAAGTTAAAAACGTATTTGGATTTAAGTTGATTGAATATCGGCTTGTATAAAACGAAAGTTTTAAAATAATTCTCTTTTCTAAGAAATTATGCCCGTATTTCCTTAATGGTATAATCGGAGGTGGTAATGATAGCTCAGGAATCATATCAATACTATTCAAATCAATTATGGGATCTGATGCCTTTAATGAAACAGAGTCGCTAAAGAGAACCTTCGGAATGTCTGTAATATTCATAATGGTATTTCTTTCCCCAATAAATTTTTTATTATCACCCTCATTGTTAAAGTTGTCATTATTATTATTATCAGTTGAACGTACGTTCTTTTTGTCTCTCATTGAATTTAACAAAACATTGAAAACGCCAATATTTCCTTCCCAGATTGCGTAATCTAGAGGATCAAATCCGTCTTCATCCTTTAGTCCAAAATCTGCTCCATAATCAATTAAAGTCTTAGTCATATTTTTATTATTTGTAAAAACAGAATAGAAAATACAGGACCATTTGTTTAATTTATCCAACTGATTGATGTCTGCACCATACGCCAACAATAATGGAACCAAATGATGATTTTCTGATGAAGCAACAATATGTAACGGTAATAAACCTTCAGCATTACATTGAGACGGATTTGTCAATAATCCCTCGCGTTTAGCAATTTCTGAATTACCATATTTATGTAACAATAATTCAACAATTTTCAAATTCCCAAATTTACAGGCAACATTTAATGGCAAATGCATTGGTTTGGAGTCGTCCTGTTTTGGAAATCCTGTTGCATTGAAACTTAATAACATTTTAACAGTAGATGCATGATCGTTAATAATTGCCAATAATAAAGGTGATGTTGATTCATTATCTTGAAAATCGATAATGGATTGCTTTTCTGGTATTTTCTCCTTAATATAACTTAAAATTGATGATAACAAATCGTTTCTACCATTTTCACTTAAATAGTGTAAACATGTTCTGCCTGTAATATCTTTAATTGAAGGATCTATATTTGCCTTTAAACAAATCTCAACGATTTCATTTCTTCCTTCTTTGCAAGTTGATGCCTCAATTAAACAAGTCCTACCATTTAAATCATCTATAAATTTCAAATCAATAAATTCTTTAAAGAAATCATAAAATTGCAAAATTGAATCATTTGGAATCTGTAAATTACTAATCAACAACATGAACACTTTGGTAAATGTATATTTTTTAGTATCGGTATTTAATTTTGAAATAATTTGATTTGACCATTCCTTTAATCTGCTCAGTTGTTCATCTGTTGGGAGATTTGCATTTTGTAATGTGATTTCATAAAAATCGGTATACAATTGATCTGAGGAATTTGAATCGTTATCAAGGTTGTTATTTTTACTGTTAATATCATTCGTTGAATTTTTAAAAATAGCCTTTTCACTATCTTCATTCAAATCTATGTTACTATCGTTATCATCAATAGTAACACTCTTTGTATCATCAGTAGTCTTTTTGTTTGCTGCATATCTGAGAAAGCTTTTATCGCCATCACTTATAGCTTCTAATTCCATCAAATTATTTGCACATAAATCACTCAACTCAACAATTTGATTTCTATGAAAAATAGGTTGAACGTTAACCGCAGTAGTTAAATACAATTCCTTAGTACTTGATTTGGAACGTTTATCCCATTTTTTCAATACTTTAGTAAATCCAGTCTCATTCAATTCAACAAACTGTTCCAATCGATCTAAATCTTTAGAGAATTTTTTAAATCCGTCATATAATGATATGAATGCAATTGAGTGTTTAGAAATGGAACCTTCTTTGATTGATTTTTTCTTTTTTTGAATCAATAGGTCTAACCTAAATCTTAATTCAGATTCTTTTTCAAGATAAAACTCATTAACTTTTTCCAATTCTCTCTCTAATCTGAAGAAAAATGAACCTTTCTTATCTTGTAATGTAGTGGTACCATCTTGGGTTAATGCATTGATCAATTTCTTCAGTTGTTTATAGTTAATAAAGTGTGACGAATATTCAGGTAATTCAAGCTGTCTTGCAGCTAAATATTTACCAAATTTCATATCTATCTAGATGAAGTAAATAATTGGATTAATCGAGTAACTGGGCCTTGTCTGCTAGAGAGATATTTTGGCAATCAAAAGAGTGTGTCAAAAAATGGTAGAAATGTATACTCAGGTGTGTTTTAAAAATATATACTATGGATCACTGGAAACGTAAAGAGAACCAGCCTGCGTCCAACGTTGACAGTACACTCCCAAACCCGTAAAGTTAGTCCCTAGCCCCTAACAATAGAGATATGGATCCATCATTTTTGGCAAATAACAATAATATATCAAAAAAAAAAAATTGTTATTGGCTGCACGTGCCCTACTCTTACTGAGATACACAGACACGGGCAGATTTGGGAGTCAGTCGGACAGACAAGCAGACTTCTCTATGTGAGTCGCTACGGCTGTGCGTATATCAATGCAGACCAAAATATGAGCCAGTATATTTAAGCTGAATGTTAGTTGCTAAATCATGAGTATCGTTACGTTTTAAAGTTATACATTCAGGTCTATAAAGCTGCGGAGGCAAAAAAATAAAATAATAAAGAAATAAGGAAATAAGGAAATAAGGAAATAAGGAAATAAGGAAATAAAGAAATAAAGAAATAAAAGAAGGAATAAAATAATAATCTAACTAATGACTGAATAAAATATAGAGAATCAGAGATAAGATCTAAATGCCGACATTTTTACCGCTAATGAAATTCTCAAATTCAAAATCGACATCATCAATCATGGTAAAATCAACGATATCGTTATCATTACTGTACATACTTTGAACAATTTCGGCATCATTAAATAATTGATTGGACAATTTCTTATCATCCAAATTTAACAATTCCAAGCTACCAATTTTATTATTATTCATAATAGATGTAGAATTGTTACGGCTAATAGGTTGAATATTCAAAGAATCCTCAACCAAAGTATATGTATCGAGTATTGGTAATTTATTGTCATTTGTTGGCATATTGTAATTCAATTTAACATCCAATTTACCATTTAAAATAGATTTCTGGCCCGGTAAATTCAGTAATTCAAAAGGAGGTATTTGCATTTCATCTATGTGGTGGTCCAATTCGTTTAATACTGTCGATCCATTTAGTGAATCAGCAGTTTCATTTGTGATACATTGGGATAATGAGAACATGGTACTTGGTGTTGTCGAAACAGTTGATAATAAATCTATATCATCTTCATCGTAAAGTATTTGTCTATCCACCAAGGATTTTGAAGAAAATTCTAAAAATGGATCGTTGTCTAAATCATTTGTGAAAACTGGGGATTGTGTATGTGATGTGGTGGATTTGTTATGATCTAATTGAATGCTAGTTTGACTTTGCTTTATATCATTAGCAAGGATAATAGAATCTGTTATTTGTTTTCTGGTATTGATTTCAGTAGCTATTTGAGTGTCTTCAGTATTATTTATATTATCACAGGGCATGAAATTATCTGGAGATTTGACTTGTTCTACCGTTTGTTGTGAATGGCTCAAATCAATTAATGAAACAATTAAATCATTTATATCTTCATCATGACCTCTCTTTTTATTTGAGGGTGTGTTTTGCTCTTTCTCTCTTGGTTTTAAATGAGTCGGAGCAGATTTAGATTTGATTGATTTATCCTTTTTGGTTTTATTTGATTTGAACTTACGTTTTTCAATTAAAGGTTGAATTTCATCACGTAAACTTTTCAAATTTGAAACCAACCTAATAACTTCAAGTTTTAGATAATAATTTTCTTCATTAATTTTCAAAATTTCAGTTTTCTTCGGGTTGTGAATAATTGAGCAATCAACCTCAATCATTTTATTATTATAGGTAGTATTAGATGCATTCGATGGGGTTGGTTTCTTCTTTAAAGATGAAGTGCTAGGTTTTGAAGGTGTCGTTTTTCTCTTTTTATCAATATGAGAGGTGGAAGAAGAATTCTGAAGTAGTGGTTGAACGTTTGATTCTAATTTAGGAGATAACGAATCAGGGGTAGGTGAAGGTGTTGGTATACAAGAAAGAGTAGATTTTGGTGATGGACAAGAACCTGATAAATCAGTTGGAGATGAAGCAATATTGTTATGTGAATTTAAATTTGAATGTGGAAGAATATTTGAAATTGAATTATTTCTTTGTTGAGGAAAAGAAAAAGATTTCTTTTCATTTAAAATTTGACGGTATGAGGGTTGCGATGACTCCATTGCATCGATGTTATTAGTATTATTTGAATTTGTATCTAAATCATTGTAAGATACAGGTTTCCTTCCAGGTTTTGGTCTTGGGGGTAATACCCATTTCTTACTTGTTGTTATTTTGATAGGTTCCTTAATATCTAGGGGTAAGTCATTAACTGGGGTAAAAGCAGAAGTTGGAATATGAGTTGTTTGCTTTATTGCTGAATATGAAGTTGGGGAGATACCGGTTGTGCTTATTGAAGCGGGCGAGGGGGTGACTTTGGGCAAACCTGTGGTATTCGTATTTGAGGTGATGGCTGTTGTGGAAGAAGTCATATTTGTTTAATTGGCTAATATCAGGATATAAATTTTCTGTTAAAAGGATTATAATAGAATCAAGATTAGGAATGAATACAATTAGTATATTAATCTATAACTTTTATTTTAATGTTCGTTAAGGGATGGTCGTTAAAAAAGCTCGTTAATGATGATGTTTTTCCTAGAAAAAAAAAAGTTTTCTTTTGGTTTTGTAATTGAAATGTCTATAAAAGGTCAATCGGTACGTAATGAAATGAATTTTAATATATAAATTATTGAACTTTTCAGGAAATAAAATGGAGTATCTAATTGTTTCAATCTGGATTTTACTAAATTTAAATTTTTTATTCTTTTTTTTTTGCTTTTTTTTGCGAATTTTATCTGTTTTTCTTTTTAGTTATTTTCTTTATATTAACATCGAATAGTATCAGTATATATATCGGATTGCTTGTTAGGATGTGATTTTAACGTGAATTGATTTGAAATATATTTTTAAGACGTTAATCCTGAAAAAAAAAGGTGAATGACCTATGAAAATGATCTGTGGGGAATATATTATAAGGAGAGGTGTGGATTCGAAAGGAATCTCGTTAAGAGGATATTCCAGTGAAAATGTCTTTAGGATCGAGATTAATTATAAGCTTAACTAATAACGACAAGTGGCAATGAGGAGAACCGAGGGGGGTTGGTGGTAAGACTTTCCGGAAAAATCACAAAAATCACAAAAATGAGAAAAATGAGGAGTTGTATCCCAGATTTGAAGGTTTATGGAATGTAGTGTGGCAAAAAGGAAGGGTTTGTTAAAAAAAAAAAGGAAGAGAAAAAAGGTAAAAAGAAGGGGAAAAAAAGAACAGGTGAGGTTCACCATTCACCGTCACCAAATTGGGACCCGGTGCAATCTGCCGCGCCGCCAGCGTCCCGTTTTCACGGGGTGGTCCGTTCTGACTTCTCGCTATCCGGCTCGACTTCGTAGCTTCCCGGAACGTATAATCGTATAATACTTTAGCCCGCCACAGGTCACAAGTCTCAGGTCACGGGGGCTCCCGTGAGCCGCGCCAATATATCGGCTACACAGATTCTCAATTTTAGAATTCTTCTTCAACACACTATAAACTGCACACTACACCCCCAGGAAGGAAAAGAGCCCGGACCCCCCGGAGCCCTCGGCCGCCTGCTCCTCCTGCTTCCGCCTCAACAGCTCGCTTAACCCGCTCTTCTTCCCCTTTTTACCCTTCTTCCTCTTCTTCTCCTCAGGCTTCTCAACTTTCCCTCCCGCCAATGGTAATGTATTCAATCCCAAGTTCTTCAACCCACCTTCTTTCTCCTTGCTCACCATCTTATCTCTCTTCTCTCCCTCACCAACCCGTAAAAGAACTCCTTTCAAAATCGTCGTGGTGTCACATATTAAACATTTAAAAGTGACAAACCGATCCCCCTTTCGTACTTTCCTCTCCTTACCATCCCCCCTCTGTTTCTTCTTCCTCTCATACTCAATCCGCATCCTCATATTAATTCCAGCAACAAATAGATTGTTGCATCCAAAACAAACATCAACGTTAAATTTCTTACTTTCATTTTCATCTAATTTTATTCTCCCCTTTTTATTTCGAATCTCTATCTGTAAATTATTCAAACTACTATCTTTCCTAATATCCGTATATCTAAATCCTTCTTTATCATTTAATGAACCATCAAACTTATTATTCAATTTCGAATAATATTGTTGTTTAAAATCTCGGACATTTCCAATATCAATCTCATCATTAATAACTCCACTAAATGTTAAATTTTGTTGATGTATCAACCTTAGTTTACCTTCCTCAAATTCATCCATCTTTCCTTGATTCAAAACTTATCCAATCATACGAAAATTTGGTTAGTGCCAAGGGATTGTAAAAGATGTATTTTTCTCATTGATACTCTAGGATCCTAGAGTCCAGTTTTTAATTTTTCCATTTTTTTTTTCGTTTGCCTATCGCGTATTGCTTGCTGATTTAACTCCGACACTTTTTTACTCCTCAATCTTTATTCTTTGCGTTTTACTTGCAAGTTGGTTGCATTAAATAGATTTAACGGTTAATGGTGACTACAAGTTAAATATATATATATATCATTCTGTTTTTAGTTTCATCAAATTATAATGAAAGGGTAAACTTATACTTACATTATAACATTTATTCCAAAATATAATGTAGTACAAAATTTAGCTGAAAATATTAGGCAGTTTATGTTCAACAAAATTACAAAATGCATCACAATCACTAACAATTTGATAATCAATGTAATTCTTCCAAAAGGAATGGCTAATTGGATCTTTATTGATTAAGATAACTAATCCCTTATCATTTTCATGAATCTTTTTACTCATCTTTTTGACAAGGTTTTTAACTCCGGCAACTTTTAAACTAGTTCCAAATATAAGTAACATATTTGGCTTTTTATTTAAATCTTTATTCAAATTTTTAGCAAACTTTTCAGAATATGGATGTTCTTCACCGTACAAGACTATATTTGGTCGAATTATTCCAATACTACTTTCTAAACTTCTCTTTCCTAATTTTAATCTTGATTCATAATTTTCAATACAACGTGGACATTCAATAAGATTTGCAAAATTACTTTCCGGATATCCATTATCTACCATCTTAGATCCAAGATCACATATACTACTTGCACTATCACAATCTATCCCATTAACTGAAAATGTAGAGTTGATACTTTCCACTGAAGTGACAGTATGTTGTGATAATAACATTAAGTCATCACTATTTTCTTCTTCTGATATCAACCCTTCACCATCACTTTCATCAACTGAGCAAAAATCTCGTACCTTACATTTGATATTTCCCTCTTTATCATAGATTTCATCCCATCTATATTGATGTTTACATGAATTACAACACAATTGGTGTAAATCACCATGCAATTGAATAACATTGGTATCATTCCATTCGTCACAATTAAATTCAGTCCTTAACCCACAATCTCTTTCCAACCCATCAATATTTTGTGTGTAGCATTTCAATAATTTTCCCTTGTCCTTTAATTTCTTTATAAATTCATGGGTAGATGTAGGTTTCGAATTAGATACTTGTTGATAGAGATCATAAATAAAATTATTGAATACATTGATAGTTTCAACCGATCTATAAACAGAAATATCAAACATTTCTTTACCTTTGATAACAGTCCTATTTTCCTTCTCCTTTAATGTTTTATTATAGAGACCATTGTCTGATCTGAAATCAGGAATTCCGGCATTACAACTAATGCCAGCGCCCGTTATTATGGATATTTTTTTGGATTTGCTTATAAGATTTAATATATTACTGTGTATCTCTGTTGAATGTTCAAATTCTTGGAATGAAAAATATTTCAAGCCTTTATTATCTATACTTGCAAGTTTGGAAATTTGTTCCCTCAATTCAATGTTATTGATTATAGTTGATTTGTTAAATTGTAATTTAGACGTTACCGGTTTTTGCTGAACATTTGCCTTTGGACTTACTTTGGTTGGTGTTTTCACAGCAGTTTTCAAATTTTTACAAACAGATTTTTTCACTTTTCTAACTTTTGTTGACTTAGTAACACTTTTGACCTTCTCAACAACGTTGTTATCACTATTTCTAGTATTAGATGTGGTCCTATTTTTTCGTTCGATATTGACTACCATCTTTGTACAAATGTCCAAGTAACTATCCTACCACAACTGAAATGGTTCAGTTGAAGATATTGCACACCATTTAATGAGAAAAAAAAAATAAACCGTAAAGAAAGTGGAAAGTTGAAAGACATGTTTAAACTGAATCCGGCATGAAAGCGTAAAACCAAGGACGAAAAAAAAAGAATGGCCACATATCTTTAGCCTTTTTAGGTAATGTGTAAACAAGTCTTTTGCGTGCGAGGGGGAAAAGGGAAAAAAGAAAAACAGATTGGTTGAAAGTTAAATGCGGAAAATTGATTATTTTATTCATCATTGTTGGTGCACGGGTTCAAACAACTATTAGTTTTTCCGCTGGTAGATGGCATCTTGGAATTTAGGAGAAAGGGTACCTAATGCTATTCGAATTCTTTTGTCTGCAGCCTGCTGTCAAAATCAGAAATTCAAAGTCCAAAACCAATACGACAATAGGATAACATAGTACAGGTTAAAATTAGTAACAAAGATCTAATGCATCCAATACCATTGTTCTATAATTTTAATTGATCGAAAGAATTACATCAAACTTGTGTTTACTCTTAGTCACACAAACTATTTGAGATTTCTTCTAGTTACATCAGCTTTAATAAATTGAATATATTATAGGCTTGCTACATTTATAAAAATATGAGAAGAAAAAAATAAAAGTTTTAAAAAGATAATGAAAAGGGGGGGAAAATGAAAGAAAACACTACTAGTAAAACATTATACATATAAAAAATTATTAGCCTTCAATACCCTTTTCACGATATTCTGCAACAAGCTTCCAGTATTTTTCCTTGGTTCTATTTCTCCAATAGTAACCAGTGAGAATCATCACAAAAAATGTTCCAATACAGAACAAACAAATAAAAGCTGATGTGATGTAACAATTTTGAACTCCCATATTGGTGACAAATGCAGTAATACCGTAATCCATCGCAAAGTTCATGGTGTTTCTGATAATGACTAAAACAGTAATCGCTGGAACACCCATTTCTGAATAACAATCTAAAGTGTATGTCACTGATGAAATACATCCAACAATACACAACCCCCCTTGCAATCCTAATCCAAAAATAACCCCAAACCAGTGAATACCATGAGCTGCACCGACTCCCCATAGGATCAAAGCTGCTGGACCTAAAATCATATAAACTGTTAACACCCATAGTCTATCCTCCGCCTGTGAGATACCGTCATGTTTCTTTGCAATAAAGATCTTGATCCAATCTGTAGACCATCCTGCATATGGATAAATCAAAAATA